>VZTO01015894.1:0-123201 GCA_013400615.1 Syrrhaptes paradoxus | reverse complement strand
CACTTCACCCTTCACATATTTATAAACATTAATTAGGTCACCCCTCAGTCTCCTCTTTCCAAGCTAAAGAGACCCAGCTCCCTCAGCCTTTCCTCATAAGGGAGGTGCTCCATTCCCTTAATCATCTTTGTGGCTCTGCGCTGGACTCTTTCCAGCAGTTCCCTGTCCTTCTTGAACTGAGGGGCCCAGAACTGGACACAATGTTCCAGATATTTGACCAAAAATAGCTTCTCTGAACTTAAAGGTGACACGAGCCATGGGCCATCCCAGTCACGTTAGATTGCCCCTTCCTAATGGGAAAACCTCCCTCTCACTCTAACTTTCCAACATAATTAATGTCTGAATGGGCTAAGTGATGTCAGTAACAGAAGAAGGAAGGTAGCTTGTTTACTCTGTGACACCATCTCAAATCCAGCATGAGGTAAGGCTGTGCATCACAAGGATAACGCCACCTCCCTCACTCAGAATGATATGGCTGTGGTTGAACAGATTTCTCCATCAACTAATTTCTCATGGCTAGAAAAAGGCTTCCAAATCCAAGAGACTGTAGCTCTGCATTATGAGGACATGCAATGCCTTGCATTTTAATCACCTGAAAAGCACTATGGAGCTTATCACTTCTGAAAGCTAAATAAGTGATATTTTATTAAGTACTAACTTACTACACTGAAAAGTCATTTTAAAATGAGTCAAGAGCTTCCTTAGTACATACCCTTGGATCCATCATCTCCAGCTATAGTTAACGTTTACCTGCTATTTCTGCGTTTGCCTTTTCCCCCTTTAGGTGCTTGAACTGCATGGTGGGTACCAGCACTTGATTAAAAGAGCATTGCCAAGAACTGCAATTCAGGCACTTGGTGAAAGAATCATAACGTAGCCCATAACCTAGGTGGTACAGGCAGCGGAGTAGCCTGAGGTTTGCTCTTCTAATAGAGTTATATTCTATTTACTAGAGACCCTTAATTTGCCATCAGAACTGAATTAATTCATTAGTTAAATCAGTGCCTAGCACCATTGGTTACCTTTAAGTAAAATCACTGAAATTTAAATGAGAAGAATGTGTAAACAGTTAATAAGATGAAAAAATAAAGAGTCTATGAAAGAAGGGATATATACTTTGCTACCTGATAAAGGGGAGGAAAAAACCCTCAGCCCTTTCTCATCAGCTAATATCTCCATCCATGTTATATTTTTTCAGTTACATTTGTGAGGTCTGCCTTTACCTCACTCTAGCTCTCTTCACCTTTCAAAATATTCTTGAGGACCAGAATCTCAGCTACAAATAACAGAGCAAGAATCAAAATAAGAAAAGGAAACAAAAGAGAGGGAAGGGCAGTGTTTTTAATGCATATATTCCTAAACTGTGTGTGTAAATCAGTGAATTAAAACATTTGTGAATTAATAATGTAGTTCAAGAAAATTCTTTGCAGATTCATTTTCAATAGAATATCTCGTATGCCCACATCCCATGTATACTTAGCAGGTAATCACTGAAATCCCTACATATTCACGTCAGTTATTACAGAAATTAGACGAAATGCATAGAGAAAATTTCTGAGATATGTTTAGGCATTTCTTTTTCAATAAAATGCACAACAAAGGGAATAAAGAAATTCTTTACCCAAATTAATGGTGAGCTATTTTGTCATGAGAATAGAAGTTTATATTCATTTAAATGAAAGCACATAAATTGTTCTTGACAAGAAAAACAAAGCTAGCCTTAGGCAGTATTTTCATTATAGAAAAAGGCACATGTCCATGAATATCTAGTATAATATTAACAAAAACTGTTCAATTAGCTATGCATGTGCCATTGTTATGAATATTTATTTGCATCGCAGCTAAGTAACATTGATACCTTTTTTTTCAGCCTGTTTAGAGATACAAAATGAAGCGAATATTACTGCTCTGTGGAGAGCAGTAAAACTTCTCCAGAGAGCTGGTCAGACATAACACTTCTTATTGGGAGAACCTTCCTCACTACCATTTGTTTTGTTCTTTTCACATTGGAAATCGACTCGAGGAGTTATATTCCATTTTGAATTAATTTTGATACAATTGACAGCCCAATATCAGCTTTTCTGTAAATAAGTTATTTATGTAAAGACAATCTAATATGAGTTCATTTATTCTTAAGTCAATTCACTTGAATAGTGCTCTAATTATGTACAGCTCCCTTTTCCATAAGTGTTTAAAAAACTTTTACAAGTTGTACAGGTGTATGCATAGAGAAATTATTATACTTGTCCTTGACAGACTTAGGAACCATTTAGAATGGCTATATTGGTAGGAATATTTATGGTTATCAATTCAGTATTAAGTATCATGTGATTGATGTCTCTCATTACAAAGAAGATTTTAATATTAAGCATTTGTAATGAACTGCCTTTGAGAAACTACAGACCAAAGGCCTACTCAGGCAAAAGCATGTTCATGTGATTAAAAATATTTTTCTGTATATGAATAAAGGTACTAGCTGCAGAACTTGCTCTAGGAGGAATTTTGAGTAATGAATTATTAGAATATTACTCACTATTAGAAACTGAAAAAGCAAAATTAATTGAATAATTTTGTCCCATTTATGATTGCTAGAAAATAAAGTTTTAACAAAATGGCTAAGAAACGATTACACATAGGCTCTTGAAATGGTATTGATCGTGGATCTCATTCTAGTTTCCATTCTGCGACCCAAAGAACCTTTTCCAAAATCCACTAATGTCAGCAGGAATAATTTTACGTAGTGGATAAGCACTGATCACGGAAATATTCCAAGCCAATGATTCTTCACTAAACTATTTCTGAATTATTAGGGTAAGAATAAGTTCTGCAAACTATTCTCAGCAGCACAATCCCATGAACGTGTATGAAGCAAATAATGCTTACAGTATGTTTGGAAAGGGAGAGAAATGGTGGCAAGTAAATAGTGGCCTAAACATATGATGCTACTGTAGTCTCATTAACAAAGATAAAAGAATATTAATTATACTTTAAGGTGGCTTAAAGGAAAGCAAACAGAAATGTAAAATAGGGACAGCAATAGGTAAGCATACGGAAGATGATTTTGCGCTCACACAGATACTATCAATTTCTAGATGGGTTCAACTTGATTCCTTTTCAGAGCATGGCCTAAGTTGAGAGTAAGATACATTTTCTTTAGCTGATCTTGCAAGCATATACAACCCACTCTTCTCTATAAAATACACCACTTTGCATTGTAACACACAGAGAAAGAAAGGACAATAAAATTGTAATAAAGTATTCCTCTAAGGAAGACTTTGTTTGATTTTAATGGACCCAGAGCAAAGATACAGAAAAAGGAACATCTTGCAGCTGATGAGCTGGGTAGAAAAAAAAAAAAAAAAAAAGGTGGATTTTAGTGACATGATTTGGATAGCCCTCAAAATTAAAATCTCAACAGATCACAGTTTTGGAGACCACTGCCAAGAAGGATGTATGTTCAAACTTTTGTTATGCGTTAGGACATGAGCTGCTTGCATCTTCCACTGCTTTCCCTTTGCATGTGTCACACCAAATGTGTGGCACTGCCATCACAAAAGTGATAGGAGTTGTTATTGTAAATGGTATACGTTGTATGTTGGTGATGAAATAGGAAGAGACAAGCACCAGAGTAATTTTGCTGGTAATTTCTTTTGATGAGATACTTGCAACTATAAAAGCAAGAAAAAAGATGAGATAACAAATGATAGGCTTCTGTGAGAGTTAAAAGAAAGAGACTGCTGGTTAAACTAGACTTTTTGCTGCTTAATTCTGAATGCTGTGTCTACCCAGGCAAATGATGGTGCGGTAGCAAAGCAGTAATGATAGCTGTGGAGATGCGGCAGCACCGACCTGAGCACAAACCACACAAGCCCTCTGGGGACCTGGCACAGTGCTGCAGTTACTGGCCCAAAAAGCATCTGGGTCCACTGCATTTTTGCCACTACCTGTACCACCTAAATTAACGATAGCACATATAAGCCTGACCGTATTCTATTTGCACAATCACTTGGCTATGCAGGCACAGCAATCGGTTGGGTGCTTAGCACTTGGATGATGCATGTCACACAATGAGATCAGTAGATAGATTCAAGTGACCATAACCAGATCCAGGATATGAAGTTCAATGTGGACTGGACCTGAAGCTCCAATGTGGGCTTGGCAAGGGAAGTGGCCAAAGGGGCTAGGCAGGCACCAGCCTGTGGCACTGCTCTTTGGAGCACTGTGGCCCTTGGGGACAGAGGCACTGGTAGCAACAAAGGAGCATTTAGTCTGAATCAGCAACAAGAGTTTTTCATATAAGGTTACAAAACTTGCCATTTGTGAAGAAAAAGCCTATAAAAGCGTGTTTATTTAGTGTGGGAAAGGTTTAAGACCCAATAAAAAAAAAAGGAGCTGAGCAGGCAAACCTCAAGCTTAACCTCAGCCCTCTGCAGCCTGGAGCTCAGGGGATTGCTGAAGTCACTTTATTTTAACTCATTTAGTCACTGCAGAACAGCAACTGTGTTACTGCATGAAAGGAAGAGAAGGAATGTTGGAGGAGATTTTTGTTTACATGTTAATTTCTCAAACTGCAAAATTCCATTTTGATTTTTTTTTTTTTTACACCCCCTTAGATGGAAGGGCAAGGTGGTTTTTTTTTTGTTTGTAGTCTGTTTGCAGACCCATTGCCTGAGAGATTATCGGCTCCAAAATCCAGACCCAGCCACTTGCTTTCCTCCACTTGTCTACCAGAACTTTAACCATCTGCCTTGGAATTTGTGTCAAGAAGAAAACTATTTCTCAACACAATAAAACAGTGTAGGAAGAGGTCACTGCACAGTAGTTGAATTCAGTGTAATAGAAATTTGCAGAGCCCGCAGGTTTTATAGTTGAAATATGTTATTTAAATATTTTGTAGCTAAAGGCTAAGAAAGTACCGGTCTTGTGTGAAGATGATGAAAATTAACTTTCTTAATTTCTTAGTGTTGGTGGCTGAGAGGCGCTGTGATTCACCTTGGAAATTTCTTGTCTTATTGAGCACTCTGAACCTAGACATCCACCAGATATAACATGGTGTCGAAAGCAGTCTGTGGATCCTGAAACTGGGTGTAAGAGGTGGCATGAAGCATAGCAGACCCAGGTTGAAGGGCTTCGACTACAGCTTTCCAGAAGCCTTGAGCATCACTCAAGGATCTTCAAATGCAGCACTCAAGTGAGAGAAAGTACTAAGGTAATGATGTATGCAGTCAGAAGTTAAAAAAACAGCTACAGAGAAAGCTGGGTAGCTGGGTAGGAAAATTAAGGGACATTTATTATGCATGTTAAAACCGAACAGGACACAAGAGAAATCTAACACACCAATCTGGTTTTTGGTATTCAGCTCTCACACAGGGAACCTTTAATCTGATTGAACCTGTGTGGTAATTGTTTGTTTTTCCTGACTGGGAGTGCACATGTGCATATGATAGTACGATGGCAGCAGTCCAGGTTATTAAATGGAGCAACTACATTCAATAAGAAGCAAACAATGGCATTAAGCCTTCTATCATTTTTGCTATTTGACTGAATCTAAAGTTTTCACAAGAACATAAGTTGTCACTTAAACATTAAAAGACAATATAGCTTTAACTTCTAAATGCCAAAGTCCTTTCCTTTGGTAGCTATAAGCCTAAGCCACTTCGAATTTCAGAAAAAATCTTGTCTGCTAGATTTTTCCCTTTCCCTTTATGCCTTTTATTGCAGTCCAATATGTTGAGAGACGAGGGCTGATTTCAACAACAATTTTCCTAGAAACCAGAATGCTGAAATACTTTCAGCATTGAATGCAAAAGAAGGAATTGCACCGTTAGCACCCACCACAAACAGCCTGTTTTATCAGAGGCCAGTAGCACCCATCTCAGCTGCTGATGTTATATTTTCTAGCAAACTTCTGAATGACCTCAAGCCTGGTCATTCCACTTGGGAAACAAGAGACTTCCCAAACTCTGTGCAGTATTAAAATTATGGCATGCATTTAGATGCCATACTCAAGTACAGCAAACAACACCTTCTAGAATGTATATGATTGCTAGGAGTTGTATAACCTTCAATTTAGGCTTAAACAGTAAGAAATCTTTTCCATACTGCTCTGTCCCACCTTTTTTTCCAAAGGAAAAGGAGAGCAAACAAATATTTGGACTACCACAATCACATTAATAAACATGAGAATGCAACAGCTAGTGTTATTCTACAGAAATAAATGAATAAATAAATAGACTATAAGCACTTTATTCTTCTCACATAATTTCTTCTCAGTGACATTATTGAACAGACTGTTGAAAACAAACATCGTTAAATGAGAAAAGAAGAGCAGGAGCCTGTCTAATTCCCCACTGCAACATTTTCCAATGACGAATGCTCCCTAAATGGATTTAGCTTTTTGAAAAGAAGTCAGAGAGAAATTTGATGTGGCCCCCTGACCCCTGGTAAGCACATGTATCTTCACCTGTCACATAACACACTGGCACTTGCTTACTTTTCAGCAAAGACTATTGATTTTGCTTATTGGCTGCAGGCTAGTCCATAAAGAACAAATTACAAAGTCAGAGGTCTACAGTTAGCAATTGCTTGCATGATAACAGGGAACTCAGCACTATTCCCACAACACGGTATTAACATTCTCACAAACGTGCGCAAACCTAAACCATACACTTCTGCTGTGAAGTCCTCTGTATTTTCAATGATATACAGCAAGTGAAACACGCAGTACATCCCATACCCTCACCAATGATCTAAAACTACAGGGATTCTCCCCCTGAACCTAATCTATGCTTGTGGTTTAAATAATTTCTTTTTATAAAGAACAAAGAGAGAGAGGATTAAGCAATGGTTACATTCTGCTATTAAGAAAGGAAAAATCTTTGACACAAGCTACTGTTATTAAGAATGTCTTCACAAGTAAATTTTACATAAGAAAAGCCAACATTGTGACTTTTAAGAAATGTATCATTGCATTACTTCTCAGGAGTCATAATGAATTTTTTCTTTGCCTCTCCCTTAACAAATGACCTTGGGGAAAAATAATTTGATTTTCTGCACCTTGCTTTCATCTTCTGCAAAATGGGATAGAATACTGTCCTCCACTGCTGAAGTGCTGTTGAAACCTACTGCCAAGAAGTCCAGGCAAAAGACAGTATATCCTGGCTTTTATTACTGAAATGGGACAGGCATAAGAAAGGAAACCCTGGTGAGAAACCCTAAGCCAGTTTCTGAAATCCTGTTTTAATTTTTGGATCTTAAATAATATTTGCAAAAATCACAACTGCAGTTGTCTTTTAATACCCAACCATACCAAATGCAATGTATACTGCTCCTCTGACATCTCTTTTACTAAAAGTCATGAGAAAAACACAGAGGAGTGTTACCATTTCAAGCTCAAGAAATTTGATAGTTTCAACTGAGAAATTATTAATAACAAATAACAAAAGTGAGCTATTGTTTTAACTTCCCTAGAAAGGGCAGTTTTCTTAAATTTTAAGGATGTTTTTCATGATAAAGTGTATTGATTCATCAGGACTAAACACACCAGCTTTCAGGAAAAATTTATTTTTCTAGAATATTTGATTGAGAGAAAGAGACTGGACATTTCAAAAGGCGGGTTACAGCTGAGCATATTTGAAAATCCTCACTCAGTTCCCTGGTGAAATCAAAGAGCTCAGGAAGAAAGAGCAACAAAAAGCACTTTTGGAAACTCATAGTAAGTGTTGACTTAGTGTGTTTCTATAATAGACTGTTTTGCTTTGAGTTAACTGATCACCAATTAACTAGAACTAGTGTTTCTGTTTTGTCACAGGACTTAACATGGTAAGAACCTAGAAGAATAACCTACACAAAAAGCCTGGCAAGGAAAAGTAATCTTGTGGAGTAATTTGTAGGGCAATGACTTCCCAAGACATGGGCCTTCCATTGGGAACGCACAGTCACCTGTGTGGGTCAAATGACATTCAGAAACAGGCAGCAATAATGCGTCATCAGGCAGCAGCATAAAGAAACAACATAAAGAAGGGCTCAGGACAATCCTCGGGCGACATGGTCCCAAGGTTGGTTGGACTTCAGAGGTGGTGGCAAATAATTGGTAATTGCTGAGAGGTAGTTAGTCCTTGTCTACCCCAGACACCACAAAGTATCAGTTTGAAAAGACATGGATACCCAAAATTGAGTTGGTTGCCTTAATTTGAGCCCATTTTGTGAATGACTTATTCAGTTAAGACTATAAGAGGTGTAAATTTACAGACATTAAGTAAATTATTTATGTTCTTTTAAAATAATTTTCTTAACTCTAATAACTTTTGATTTTGTTTAATGTTAGCATTTCATTGAAAAATTCTTGCTAATAGCTCTAAAGAAAGAAGAACATTGAACCACAAAGGAGAAGTAATAAAATGTGAAATACATCTGGAAATTAGACCTTCCTTCTGATCTTGTCCAAGGGAGCAAGACAAAACATCCTCCTTTGTCGCAGTTATCAGGCTTCCAAGAATGGCCATAGAGGGAAAAGCTGAAGGATCTCCATGGATGACAGTTAACAAACCAACTGGTCACAGCACTTGGGCTGGAATCTGGGCTCAAAAGCAGATGATATCCATTCAGCTCAATATCAACAAGCATGTAATTAACTTTTTCCACATAATTTTTGTCAGATTCAGGTTTTCTAAGACAGAGACTCCTCCTCCATCCATTTAGTGTAATCAGTAACAAAGAGATAATGCCAAATTTGACTTTTAAAAAAATTATTACTATTTGGGTGGGAGGGGGAGGATTCTTGATTGCAAAGAAAAGATGATACTATTACTCAAACAAGGCATCTTCATTTCACTAGTAAAATTTAACTATTTTACTGTCACACGGCCAAATCCTGATGCGAGCCCTCAAGTTACTTTTCATTTCTTACACATATTGTCTTCAAAATGAATTAAACTCACATTTCATCATTTTGCCCATGGTTAGCTCCAATGTGGCAGAAAAATAAAGAAAAATATAAAGGAAAGCAAGCTCTCTGAACCAAGAGACAACTCATATACACATATATACATTCACTTGTACTGACTTCATTGGGTTAGGGGAAAAGAGTGCAAAGCATACCCTCTATGCTAGTTGTCTTCTACAGATTTTTAGTTTTGGCTACTTCCAGTTATTGACAACCTGCATCCAATAAGACCATGATTCAATGAATAAAATATTGAAATGTTTAATACTTCTAATATTGTGGATTTCCCATTTCCATTTCACCCTAGTTTCCATAAATCAAAGAAGCGAAACTGATATAAGCAACAGTGAGACACACGTCTTTTAATGGCCAGTCATAAAACTAGTAAGTAATCTAAAATACATGATTTAGAACATATGCTAAAGCTATTGTTCACACACTAGAAAATCCTGGGGTTTGTTTTCTGAACACTCTTTTGACAACACAAACCTTTTTATAGGCCATTTTAATAAATTAATACCATTCTGAGTTGAGCGCATGGATGGCAACTAACAGACACTTCTGGATTTGCAGTTAGGTTTGATGAGACAGTGTTGCACTAAAAAGCAATTGTTCAAGTTTAGCCGTATCCTCTGAAAAGAACTTTGAAAAATGCCTATGGTTACTATAAAATAATAATAAAAAAAGCCCCTCCCCTAGCTGAGGCTGGGAAATTTTAAGTAGGATTTTTATGTGCAAGATATCTAATGTAGCCTAAAACCTTTACTTTTAAGGACATTATTAGGAGTTATGAATGATTATTGAGCCAAGTTTTGTTTCAGGTAAAAGAAAACATTGCAAATTTATTTTAAACAGTACAAGTTAGTGCTACTGTTTAAAATTCATCGAAGACTGCTTATCTATACAAGTCACGCATTTTAAGTGAACTCTTACTAAATTCTCTATGTACAGATCAGGAATACATGTACTCTGAATGAAGAGAACTTCACCTGACAAATTAAAGAAAGGGAAAGTGAGCGAGAGGGAAAGTACAGGGTGTGCAGCAGAGTCCAAATGTGGAGATCTACCGTGTCTTTCAAAGCCTGACAGTACGGTATGTCAGGCGGGGAAAGCCTCGGGTACCACAGCCAAGTTTTGTTTGTTCCCGTGACGTGATTTAGTGCCTTAGAACCACGCGGCTTTGCAGTGTGCGGACATCTGACGGTGTCGAGTGAAGGGAACAGATTTGTCACCGCTCGCTGCCAGGAGCGGTCCCGAGCAGGGACATTTTCAGTCTTCCACAATGATTGCTGTTACTAATTCTACTGTGAAACACGCAGAGCATCTGCACGGGGACTTCAGTAAAATGCTGCCAAAACAGCACTCGCTTTATGCTGTTGCTCCTGGTGTCTGGTGAAGGCGGCGATGAGACAGATCAGATGACTTATGCCGTTGCAAGACCTCATCACTTTTCATGGGAGAACGGAAAAATGCTGATCTCAAGGCTTTTATGCTGAGGGAAAGCAGATAAAAATCTGCAGGTGTAACTTAAAAAAAAAAAAGGCATGAGAAGCATAAAATAGTGTAAATAAGGCTAACTTTTTCACGGAAAACAAATAAAATCAAGCATCTGATGGCAATTAAATGAATATAAGAATTTAGTGATATAAGCATAGAAGTGTGCATTGTTAATCAGAATAGAGAGCATTTTGATTTCCAGAGTATCTGTTAGTTTTAAGCTAAAAACAATATTGATACAAACAAGTACAAAGATGTATGGATGTAACCATTTATGTTTTTTTCTCTTTCTAATGTAAAGGAACTAGTGATAATTGACTGTAACTCTGCCTGACTCCATCTCTAGAGAGACGTAATCATCCTGGATATATGAAAATAGATTGCTCATTCTAACCCACTATTGTTTTACACTGTTTGGGGCCCACTTCTCAGCTGGTGATAATCAATGGTATTAGTCACTGAGATCAGGGAGCTGATTTACCCTATTCAAGGGTTCTGGCCTTGAGCAATACTCAAAGTATCCATTTAATTCTTTTCCTAGCAGCAGAAAACTTAACAACGCTTGAACAAGAAGTTGTTTCTCTTATCCAGTGTGTCAGGGAAAACTGAGAAACGGCATCCATAAGCTGCTAAATCATACCAAGAGCAGCCACTAGAAGCTATGTAGTTGAGGTTATGACCCTAGGTCCCCATAACACCTGAGTTTTCACTTTGAAAGATCTTCAAAAGTTCTGCAGAGCTACCAAGAAAGTACTGTGTTAGAGCCGATACAAGAATAGTTTGGTTTTGTGCATATCCTCAATCATTACAGAGACGTTCAGCTTTTCCCATGCCTGCATTTTCTTGGCCTGAATGATTATGCCTGTTGTGAAGAGTACCATAAAACTATGTGATATTACCTGGGTTTTTTGAATTTGGGCAGCAAAACAACTCAAAACACAAAGAGAAAAATCTTTTTTCCCCCCAGTGTTATTTGGCCCCATCTTACTTGAATTATCTGTTTGAAAAAACAGAAATTGTCTGCATTTAAGTGTTAAATAGCATTTCCAATCCAATTCCAAGTGTCTAAAGGGAACATGAACTGGGTATGAATTCCATTATTCAGCCACAATATTATTAGCAGGGGAGAAGCAAGGTTTATCACCATTGTCAGCATGATTATACAGCTTTCTTGTTTGCCTTACCTCAGAGAATATACACAGCATGGTCTTGATCAGGTTTGTCATCTTCTCGATGCCTTCGCCCTGATGAGAGTCAAAATGAATGAACAGATCGGCACTTTGAAATGCTCATTGATATCTTGAGGTCAGATGTTTCGTGCATGTATCTGGACCATTTCCAGACACACGGGAAGCAGCAAGAGCAAGGGTAGCACTAGTGTCTCTGACAGTGCTCCTTGACTCTACCCTGATCCTTCAGTGAATGGCCTGTCTGGTCAACATGTACCAGAAGTCAGTGCATAAGATTGCTAGCTTTTTCTTTAGGTAATGAAGAGCTATTGCACCAAATCAGCTTGGGGGCATTGCTTAAACTGTCTTGCTGAATCTGAGCTAGCTACCAAGTTATTCCTCTCACACAGAGCAGAACAGCTTGGTCCTGCTGTTTAGGGGTCCTTGCCAGCTGCAGAGACAGGAAAAGATTCCCCCCCCCCTTTACTTCTACTTGTTCTATTTTCTCCTGATCTTTAATTGTGCAAGTTTGACTACATTTTCTCCAAGCTGCAAACGTTATTCAAGAGAACACACAAATAAAAAGATTTTTAAAAATTGATATGTACTATTATGGCACGTGGATATGCAGAGCTCTTGTCAATATGAATATCCAAGGACAAATTCTGAAATCCTTAGTCTATTTCAATATTTATTTCTTTCTAATTCCTGTTTTTATTCAAGTGAGTATATTCTAAAACTGCAGAATAACATGCAGAAGAGGTGCAATTGCAAAGATGTCACAGTTCCTGTTTGGAGTAACTCACATTGTTGAGAAGAAAAGTCAATGAGAAACTGCCCAAGGAAAAACCTAGGGAATGAGCTGTGCTGAATAGTTTATAAAATAATAACAGCTCTAGGACATATGAATTTAGCTAAAGGTTTTGTTTTTTTCCTCCTTAAAAAAGCCCAACAGACACTTGAGTAAACCCTTTCAACTTCAGAGTTGGCAGCTAATATTTTTCGAGATGCATTTTTTTTTTCTCCCTGCCATCACAGGTTTAGCAGACCGATACATAAAACTGCCTTAAACAGCCAGTGAAAGCAATGGCTGGGACACTATGGAACAGTCCCTGGGAACCAGCGTGGCTGCAGCAAGAAGCCAAAAGGCAGCGTCATGCCTCAAGAGAAGAAAGGTGTGCCACCAGCAAGTGAACACACCAAAGAATGTTACTAATCAGCAAAGATTTTGTGCTATTTCCATAATGAAACTCCACTGCTGTGAAGAACTTTTCCTCCTCAAAGCCTAGGGCTGGAATAGGTAAATAATGAAGCAGGTCCTGGAGAAGCATTGCCTTTTGCACACTGCGTGGGTTGTTCTTGCCATTGGTCCTTCTCAGCAACCTCCAGTCCTGGGACGGAGGAGTCACCTTCTGCAAGGTGGAGGAGCCTTTCAGCTTCTGGCCAACAGCACATTGGCTCAATTCAGCAACTCAGGTAAGGGTAACTGAAAAAAAAAATAATCTACAAACAACCATCACGTATAATGCTGCTTGGCTTCCTAGCATATCCTAACACTGCTGTCAATGCTCTACTCAAATTGTCCATGAAAAAAGGTTCTATTTAAATGTCCAGTTAAAGATTTAAGGTGACACTGCAAAGACAGATTTCAAAAACCTTACAAACACTATGAGCCGGTGTACTGCTACCTACTACATGATTAGTATTTAGTTGATTAGTTCATTTACTCCTATTTACATAATGAGTCACATGGAATGTTTTTGAACATATTTACAACAAAATACAAAAGCCTAACCAAAGCAGCTGTCCAAATCAATCTAACATGAAGGCAGTCTTCAGGTCAATCAGACAAAAAGATAACAGATCTTCTGTATATATTTTTTTGCTTTGCAAAAAAAACCTCTCAAGTATCCAGAAGGGCAACATGTACCAAGAAAAAATATTACACAGCCAAACGTAACCACCCATCATTGCCTTGTTCTATGGTGTGGGGCATAAGGCACCTTACCTCAAAAATTTCTAGGTAATTTGAACTCTTGAAGCAAAACACAAAAGACAGGAAATTTCAGAGGTATACAGGATCCAATCCAAAAAGAGCTTTGTACATCAAAACCAGCACCTTGAAATGAACCCATAAATAAAATGCAAGTCTGAAGCAGGTCAAGATACCATTAAGAAAGCAGGAAGTCACTAACCCATTCCAGGGGGGGTCAGGGATACCTCCAAATGAGCTGTAGTAATAGGTTCAAAATGTGGCAAGTACGTTTTGTAATTTTCACACCCAATAATTGCATTAAAAAAATGAAAAAATTACATCTTCCTGCCCCTTCCCTAATGATGGGTGACTTATAGGTACCAGGACAGAAGTGTGACTGTAAAGATACGTGATGCCAAACTAATATTTTGTACAGGCATATTGTACGGTTGAATTATCAACAATACTCCTCTCCATGCAGCCTAACTGCATTTTACTCTGGGCCTGGCCCTGTCACACTCCTGTTCCAACCCCATCCTAATCCCATGCTGGAGCAGGACAAGTCAGGATTTTCCTGAGAGATCACCTTGTCCACCCCCTCATCTCAAAACAGAAGCGACTATTGCTGACAGATGCCACAGTTTGTTTGTCCCACTGCCCTTTGCCATTAGGTAGCTTTTCTTAAGCCTTATCGCTTATCTCTCACCTTGATTAGCCTATTTTCTCCCGTTGTAGACCTCAAAAACCACCCCAAACCATTTATAAATTCAATCTTCTACTGCAGGCTTTCAAAGATTTGAAGATCACTAACATGTTCTGCCCTTGCGCCTTCATTTCTTGGTTTCTTTGCTGCACTTGAACACACAGCTCTCTTCTCATTTTGGCCTTTTATTTTTTTAATCCTTTTGACAGTCTCGCTGTTCTCCTTTGGAGTGTCTCCCTGTGGTTTTAGAGGGAGAAAAAGAGGCAGAGGAAGGCCAAGGAGAGGGAAGAAGCGGGCAAAGCCTGGGCTCACAACCCTCTGCATGCTGATGGAAAGACCTGGCAGCACACTATGGGAACATAGTGACTCATGGGAGACAAGAAGGTTTCTACCCCCAGATGGAAGGAGAAGCAAAGGAGGAAACAGGAGTCTGAGGTAAAATCCAACTTCTTGTCTGCTCACGTGTGTTGGCCATCACAGGAGCGTGCCCAAGAGTGGTCTGTCGGGTTGTAAATTCATCCAGTGCAGCCAAGAATAGAGAAGCATCTTTAATAGCTGTCTAAAGAGGCTAATAACCAGGCTTATCTACCTTATCACTGAAGCATGGCACTTTTTATATGTGCAGGGAGTCAGGGCGACATTGCAAGATGGGCTTTGTTTTGTTTGCATGCCTGTGGTTTGGAAGACACTTGAATTCTGGGCATCTGGAAGTGTGGGATATTGCAATGAAGGATTAACTAACCAGACAAAACCCCCACTGAAATCCCATTTCAGTCTAGAAGATCTCACAATCTTTGCATAAAATGGAGGGGTCCCTATTCTATCTAATCTACAGATGAATCAGTGCTCAGCAGGTTGCTGCCATTTACTTATTTTACCTGTATGTGGGTTTATAGACATGTTAGATTGTCACAACTGCTAGTGTGACAGACCATTGAGTGATTAGTCTCAAACAGGAGATTTCTCTGAACATACAATTCCCCCCCACCAACACACACACTTTTTTTCTTTTAAACAATGTTCCTAGTGCCATTTGAACATCTGCTTTTTCAAAGTTAGTCTGAATCTTTTTCCACTGAAGGAAAAATCTTCTTGACTATAGGAAGAACTTGTACCAGAAGAAAGTTTCTGATCTTCCATAAAAAGATATTTTCTCCTGTGACTTTATTTTTTTTACACTAAGATGTAAATGAAGTTCTTCCATTAAAAGCATTTCCAGCATTTACTAAACTTAGAAAAAAGTCATTGCCATTTCTTGATATGATCACATTTGAATGCATGATTTTTCCCTTTTTACCCATAACATAAAGGTTTTCCGCTCTCTCAGAATCTCTATTTTGAGCAGTTTTTCAACTTGTATTTTTTTCCTCTTTTATGCTTTTCCCACTCAAGCATACAAATACTGCACAGAACAAACCAGAATAATTATTCACAAATGGGTATCAAAATATTCCAGGATCTGATTCCCAATTTGTGTGGAACTAGATGCAGCTGCCGAAGAGGCCGTTGTACTTAGAAGGCTCTTCAGCCACCACTTTTAAAACTGACAGAGATTGTGAATCAGAGCCCTCAGCTGCAGCAGTTCACAGCCAGGGATATTCGTGTAAACTGAAATCAATAACGATTTAAATCGAGGTACCAGGCCCTCAGCTCTGGGCATGCCACCCAGTTGGCTGCCATGACAGAGGAGGGATGAATCACTGGGACAGCAACACCTGACCCCACCTCTCCATGAATCATCAGACCTCTTGAACTTGCACCCTTGGACATCTGCCTCTTCCCGAGCTGCTCCAATGTAAACATTGTAAAATTAAACCTGGAAGGACCTGCAGCATACCTAAATCATAGTTCTACATCTTTTTAAAAAACAAATTTCAACATAGAACTTTTATTCTAAAGAGACTGATGTTGTGTACATGACGTTTCCAACAGTTTGTGGTTGCTCATACAAAATTAGGACTAGGAAGTCTAACTCAAGGTTACTTGGAAGTATATTACAAATTCATGCATTCAACCAGTTTTGATCTCTGAGAAATTGCCATAAAGAGCTTTAAATACGCTAACTTCTAAAAAAATGCCTTTTAATACTTTAATTGCTACAAAGTTTAATAACAACACAAGGTTGGTTAATAGGGTGGAAAACTTGGTGCATTTATAGCTGAGATGCCTTATAGATCTTTTCCATATTGGAATAATACTTTACACGCAAATATATCTAAAATCTACTGCAGAGCCTTCTGAATTTGTCATTTTTAGCAATTACGTTTCTCATTTTGTAGTTGTGAGGACAGCTGAAAGAGCATGCAATTGTTTTAGGAACTTTTTTCTCAAAGTTGTAAACCCTCACCCCAATGCAAGTGTCAAGAAACATGATTTGGTGAAAGCAACCATTTGAAACCGCCCTTGGCCTAACAAACATATCTGGAGTTTGAGATAAGCAGGAAGGTCTTACTTCTTTCTACAGCTTTGGAAGATAAAATACAAAATCTTAGATAGAAGGTCAAATTAATCCTTTACTCATATACCTGTCAAAACCATAATTCAGTGTCAACAAGGGCAGATTCAACTTTTCTATGATGTCTTATTACACATACAAGGATGTTACTTTCAACACAAAAATACTTCTGCACAATCCAAAAGACACTGCAACTATTCCAGACTTGATTCTGAGGTCACAGGGAGGCATTTATTTTATTCTGCTGGACTTGTTAGAACTACAGTGAGACAAATGGGCTCATCAGAATTACAGCCCCTCAGCTGCAATAAATAAAAGATATATTTAAATCTGCGAGCACTTCCCTATTATTTAGTCTTTCATTTTCATTTCCCCCAAAACTTTACCCAAATAGAAATTAAAGCACTGTGGCTGAAACCAAGAGGTTCGTGAGTCCATAAAAGGCACAAGACTAATGCTCTCTACATGATGGCAAATTACGCTTCTTTGTGTGCATTACAATACTTTTACAAGAGTTGATATGTAAAAAGAAAATACTGATGATCATTTAACACAGTAAGAAGTCACTTAAATGAACTGCCAGAAGAACAGAACTCTTAAAATAATTGATTTTTCCGCACATCAGATGAAAAATTCGTAACACTGTACAATGAAGTCCGTTTGAGCAAAAGTCATTTTCTGTCCATTAAAAGAAACATAAAATATGCTGGGGTACTTAATTAAAAGTCTTAGAAGAACTGATTTGCACGCCATAAATTTACAAAACACACAAAAATTTAAGTAAAATACCTTAATTAATGCTTTTGCCAAATCTATGGGGCCTCCCAAATATTTTGTAAGTGTAGAAAATTTACATCTACTATACCTGGAAGAATACAGCCGTCTCTAAAAAAATAAATTCATAACAGTTGCTGCCTCAGTGTTTCTGCCAGCATGCTGATGCATTACATTCGCTGAATGTATGGAGTGATTTGAAAATGACAGCTATCTCATGACAGGCAATACCAGCAGACAGCCTCTGAAAAAAATCTATACTGACCTCACCTCCATCCAACACCTATTGACAGTTGTCACTCAAACTGTGATATCACATAAACACTTTCCGATCTGCGGCTTAAGTTTCCATAGTAGGGCAAAATCCTGTTAACTTCTGACCCACCTCTCAGACATCTTTTCTGTTGTACTCATGTTTGCAAACTGCTGACAGGTTTTTCGAGGCAGAGCATGTAGGGCTTGTGCAACACTTGCACTTTGTGCCCTCTAAGTTTCTTTTCTTAAACCCTCATCAGAAGCTTGTTGCTAATTGAAGGTAATGAAATTTGCATCTGAAAAATATACAGAGCAATCTAGAGAAAAGCCTAGAATATTGTCTGAATGTATTCTACGAAAGACCCATGGCATTTTTTCTATACGGTGTCTTCCACCTTCATTTATAGGTGGAATGGTTTTGCCTGTTACCTGGGTCCTTTTCTTTCATCACAGCATTTTGGAGCTATCCACAGTATTGAAATAAAGATGAACCACAGAACCACATTGTGGGTATCACTCAGATTACAGAGAGAGATGAGGAAACATAAAAATCACCTATAATTAGGAAACTTAGGACCTCTATATATGAAGGCAGCAGTAATGAAACATTCTCAATGTTATTAAAAGAACGATTTATAGCTACAGCAAAGAAAAAATGTCCAGATATCATAGCTGTTGATATAATATTGTAATGAGAGGTTTCAGAAACACGGAGTGTGGATGTAAGTTTATAACCACATCTATCTGCCCCTGTGCAAAACTTCTGGCCCTTTAGAACAAACTAAGGCAAGGCATACTTCAATCTCTGTAAAACACTTAAAGGATATAGTATCAGCTTCTCTCTCTCCAGCACTTCAGTAACAACTGCTTAAGGCTCAATATTTCAAGAAATTTACTGATAACATGGACAGGGTTATACTCAAAGACTATAATGCCTTATTTTAGCCTTTTTTATATACCTTCTCCACCCCAAAGGAGTACATCTGACTTGAACTAAAAGAGATGGATCTCTTGGGCTACATACAAAATATACCTCTAGATGAGTAATTTCTTTGCCTTTTGCTCCCCAGCCCAAATTGTGGATATATTACCTAGTTACATTTCACATTCTGAGACTAAATACAAAATACAGAGGAATGACAAGGAACTTCTGCCAGGTTTCTAAAGTAAAGAGAAACTTAGTTTTGTAACTGAACTTTTGTAATGCTTGTAATTCACAGGAACTGAGAAATAAGATCTGGTCTTTGTGAAACTGCAGTAGATATGGATCTAGAATGAAAGGCTGTCCTATAAAATTAGACAGAGTTTGGAGATATGGATTTATTCTTAAGGATATATTCCTTCCTGGATGTCAGGTGCCATTTGTCACACCCTAGATTTTGCTGTCCATCAGGATATAGGTAAAAAAAAAATTAAACTGCTTCATAGCTCAAGGAATTTAGTCAAGAGACATCTTTATACAATAGAGAAAGAAAAGTCACTATCCATTAACAAAGAATAAAAGAAGCCAAGCAAGTCTATATTAGTGTGCATATGCACAGTGGCAGGGTGCACACCACCACATTTCTTGAAGAAGCACTGTTGCAGGGTATGCTGCATCACCGCTAAAAATATGACACACTTTTGGCCTGCCTAGTTTGATGCAAGGATGTAGAAATGCTTTTTGATCACAATGGGCTAGAGGAATACCTAATAGCAACTTCTGAATCTCTATTTATGTACATTGAGGTCATTAATTCATTTACTTTGCTTTACTTTCAGGTTTGAAATTGCATCATAGATGTAAAACAATCTCTTTCCAGGCTCTGGTCCCGAAATTGATTCCACATGGCCGGACTGCCGTATCCACTCTGTGGACTTCACCATGGCTCCAGGCAGAGTGTCACCAGTTTGCTCACACGCTGCTGACCCTAGGATCAGAGCTCAAGTTCACTGACACTATGGAGAAGTGCCATTAAATAAAACGTGTGCAAGATTTTTTTCCCCCTTTTCTCCTAGAACAGCTTAGAAAGACAGAGAAAAGCTGCATGATGAGGCTGTCATAATAACCAATGACCCATTACCAAAGTTCACACCTGACCTTGGGCCACCCCCCACTGCTAGCCCCAGACAGACACCTTCCTTTCTTCTCTTTCAACCCTGTGGGCCTCCTGCAGCTAGAAGCGAGAAATGGTGCCAGTGCGCTGCTGTTTTATTGCATGTATCCGTGTGTGCTGGGGATCATCCAAACTCATTTAATTTGTGAACTCTCACATCCATCGTGTCAGTTGGGTTTGCACTCCCCTAAATTCCACTGGTCTGAGATGCAAGTACTTGTGTGACTGCAAACACCAACCCACGAAACTGTAACAGCCCTTGAAGCTTAGCAACAAAAATAAGCTTGGCATTTATCTGTTTTAAGGACACTCTGGAGCTCTGTGCTGGTTGATTAATATGACCTTCCTAATGTTGATGTTGAGCCATTAAAAAAAATAAAACACCTGGCTGTAATGATAAACTTGCTTCATATGCTGTCTGTTGGCCCAACAGTAGCACCTCTGGATTCTTTGGGGTGATGGTTACTACCACACGGCACCTCCTGAAAATGTGCAGAGAAAGCAGGGATAGAGCCGAGGCTGTCTCTAGTGCCCTTTGATGTAAAGGAGGGTCTCTCTGACCCAATATGTGTGCATATTGCCTTTCTGACACAGAATTATATTTTTCTCACTCATTTATTAGAAGTCGTGAACTACAGGCAGTAATGTACTGATGCTGAAAAGATAACTTCTAATTTATTTTATAAGTACACATACTATATAAGAAAATTACACACATACATATATATATAAATACATATAAAAACTATATAGGATACAGGACTTGTCCCAGGAGACTCGCATTTTGACTGATTAATCACAAGAAAGTAGAAGACAACTGAAAAGAGACATAGAACATATCCTATTCCTATTTTCTCTTCCCACCCAGTCTGGCTGTTAATTTAGCCTTCTTGATTTAGTGATGATTACAGATGTAAATCTAACAGCGTATAAAAACCAAAATTAGGAAGCAAATAGTAATGGTTGGGTTGGTACCAACATCACATGCTGCCTTTAGCACCACATCTGATCTGTGAGCAGAGAGGACTGCCTCTGCTGGGAGAGGCATTCACGGTCATCTTTGGAAATAGAACGAAGATTCTCACTATCAGGGAATTTATCTGCTAGAAGTAAATTAAAAGCTGAAGTAGCTCCTTCCTCGGTATTGCAGGAGGCAGACATGAAATTAGGAGGACGTGGGGACGTTAGGCCAGGTGTTGCGTGACTCCACAAACCTCTTACTCAGTTTTATACAGCAGGGACATGCTTTGTGGGAATTAAAGGTCTTGGTATGTCTAGTAGTAAGAGAGCGAGGATCTAAATGAGTGATGTTTCCTAACACGTCATTGTCAGCAGACACCAGGGAGACAGAAGAGTTACTTAAGCTAGAGAACAGTGTTCATATATTAAGAAATGGATGCTGGGGACAAAAATAAATTTAGTCTGGAAACTGAAACTAAGTTTCTGAGACTTGGACATCTAGGAGACCTGAGCTGTCATCCAGTGACAGAGCAAGCAACCCCATTTTCTTCCGACCTGAGAGTGGGGTTCTATTAGATTTTCAAACAGAACAGTACAAAATAAGTGCCTGCAATAGTACAGGCATTGCTTCAAAAGCCAAGGGTTTTCTTCTAGCCCTATATCCCTGTAAAAGGTGAAGAAGGGAGAATATAAAATAGTGCATGGGTATGACTTACCACAAGGAAACATGATTCTTGTTAAACAGCTTGACAAGAGTATTGTGGCTTGGGAGACAGAAGGGCAGCAAGGGGAAGGGTTGTTGAGGGTCACATTGCTTTGCAGTCCAGGGCATGTGGTGGCCTCAAGCTTTATGAACACTCACTACCGTGGGGTCTATTATCTGCCAGGCACCACTGAAGCCTGAATTATTGTATTTCAATAAAAATTGCAGCTTTGGTACTTAACCCAATAACTAGATTGTTGCATTTCCTTCCCGCATTGAATTGGTATCAGCAAAGAAAAGGAAAGCAAGATAGCTACCCCCATCGTCCCCCCTTGGTACAGACACATATATGGCAGCTCTGTGCTCAGAGAGGCCAGGGACAGACTAAGTTCAACTGGCGATGAACGCTGCCTAAGAATGCATAGCCACAAACCACAGAAATCTCCCTGAGAGATACAAAGCATAAAGTGCAGCCTGATTGGAGTTATACTGTAGACATAATATGAGGGTGAAGGGAGAGAGGAGTTAATGAACCCTCAGAGATTTAAAAAAATATTTCTCTATAAACGACAATATGTTGTTAAAACCTAGAAAAAAGGAAAAAAATATAAACCAAACCATGCTGCTTACAAATGCCTCTATGAATGTAAACTCATTACTCATTCATATATGAAGTGAAAAATATGAAGATAAATGATGCTACTTACTGGCATGATGCACCTAGCATCAAAACAGATGTGTATTTTTAATGCCGGGTGCATTAAACACATTATCCAACTTTCAAAATACAATAAGTGATTTATGTAAGAGGTTGAATATGCCCAAGCAGCAACTAAAAACATAACAGAAAAAAAAATGAGAGCAGATCGGCACAGCTGAGAAACAGAGTCAGTAAGAAAGCTTGGAATTAACCAGAAAACTGTAAGCCAAAGCTGAAATAAAACCTGTCTTTTGGATATCTTACACAAAATCAATTTTTGTTTGTAGTTGTTCTCAATGTTTTCCACGATTTCATCCACAGTCCTGCTACTCAGAGACACAAACACCTTTGACAACCAAGAAAAAAAATGTTTACAATGTTTGGACTCTGGCAGAGGGTCCAGCACAAGAGTACATTTTCTGAATGGTGCATCAGTCAAGATTTCTGGAACTGAACAAAGGGCTTTCCAACTTTGGATTTTCCATATTAAAACCAAAGCAAAATAACCATCCCCTCACAACACATCCCTCCTATTCTCCCAGGACCAGGGGGAGCAAAGAAGACAACCAGGCTTTTTAAAAAGGCTTCTTCAAATTAGACTACAAGATAACAAGAAAAAAAACCCTCCAGACATTCCACTTACCTTAACAACCTTGTCAAAATAAAGGCTTGTCACAACTCAATTAAGATGGTGTATGCAAGAGGGGTTGTCTTCCGTGCAATGGCTCACTCTGAAGAGTACTTTGATCAGAAACTTAGCTGCTTGCAGGGCAGCAGCTCCACCCTGGATGTCTCAATTTGATCAGAAGGGCTTTCCTTGCTCGTTAACCAGCACAGACTTACATGTAATAGGTAACACCTGATCAGGATAAAGAAAAGCAGACCGAAGTTTTTATATACTTATCTCCCAATCAGTGTTGAATAACCTCAAGTGACTTCATTGGCACAACCCTAATTTACAGCCACCTGACAGCCAGACCCCGTTAGATGGTACATACACCATACAGTAAAAATATAGATGGAGAGGGCCTGCATTTAATGTATGGGCAGAGAGTGATCTTAAGCTTCCTCCTCCTGCAAGGAGTGGGCTGGGAGCAGAGCAGGGGGTTTGCTGAGCTCTAACTGGGGTTACGCTGGCTGTGACAGGGACATCGGCTGCAGGGTGGGAGGTTTCCGTGCCTGCCTTCTGAGAACTGGGTAGGGAAAGGAATTCACTTGGCAACAGTTTAGCCACTGTTTGTATGGTCTGTTAAGGGCACTGAGATAAAAAGAAAGGGTTTTAAAACAAGCCAGGGGATTCTGGTGTACTGTGGGCAATCTAAGAAAAGCTAATTTTGGCATATAGTAATAGCACCATCACCTTTGACATGCAAGAGTTGTCCTAAGTTTACAAACTCTGTGCTCAGTGATACTAAAAATCTGTTTGTTTTTAAGATGCGAAGCATTATGGCTGCCAACATTCAGGAAATAGTTCCAAGAACAATTTGCTTCATTAGCCACGGATCTGAGGCCCCCTCTGAGAACATATCATCATCTCAGGGGTAAGGAGAGGCAGACTGGGTGAAAGCGTAGGAATGCTCACCAGCTGGACCACCAAAACACGCAGCAGGTGGTCAGGAAGGAGCTTGCTGAAGGTGCAGCTGCTTGGCTCTGCTGAACGCAAGGAGCTGGTCCCAGGAAGGCATGCTGGAAAAAAACTCCTGCAGGAGAGCATCGTTGTGTGAGGGAGTCCCTATGAGCATGTCCTAGTTAGGATAAGCTTAGTTACGCTCTTCCTGGAGCAGGCTGGGGGGGCTGCGGAACCTCCCAGCCACCTGCTCTCTGAGAAATGCCTCTTCTTGTTTCAGGTAGGGAGTAAATAAATTACTTCAGTCCCATATGATGCAATATTTTTCCTACAAAGTATTCCATCATTTCCACCTGGTAGGATGTAGGGTACAAGGTACGAGGCAGCTCCGTTCACACTCTTGTTTTACTTCCTTTGCAGGAGAGTGCCTGTGAGCGGAGCTGTGGTTTGTGCAGCACTGCATGGTCCTCCAGGAGTGTTGCCCTTGTACAGCTGGAGCAGCTCTTAAAAAGCTACAGTGCCTTCATGGTGCATTACACTGCTGTACTCCCTGGTCCCAGAGGCTGTAGGACACGTGAGAATTTGGAAAACCTCAAGATGGGGGCGATTTCTCTCTGGGCTGCTCAGCTGAAGACACTCACAGGTATTTGTTTCCCATTGCTCCTTCGCAGCAGGAATTCCTCTTCTCCTCATGGTATGCCTAACACTGAAGGCAGGACAGGGAGCATGAGTGAGCACACAAACCTTTGCCATCCCACAGAATGAAAACCAGATTCAGTTTTATTTGCTCTTCTGGGAATCATGGAAGTAGCTGCAAACTGGGAAGACTTGATGTTCTTGAGGCTCCTCTTAGCTGAAAGACAGCAGTGTCTCAGTTACTGCCTTCATAAACCCACTGACCAGCAATGGATCTGGAATTAGAGCTGGCCCAGTGAAAGACTGGTCAGTAAGGTTGAGCACAACTTTTGTACAACTCTGAAAAAAGGGGTCTGATCACTTCCTCATGAGCACGTTTATGCATGCTCTCTACTGTCCCTTTCAGCTCAATTCTCACACAAAAAGCATGAGGGGAAAAGTCAATACAAAATTATTCTAGCTACTCTCCCTTCAGATTTTGAAAGGTGATTTTATGAGTGTCCTTTCTAATTGTAAACACCTGGAGGGCAATCAGATGTGGGAGTGTTGGATGCCACATGAAATCCTTGGTAGTTACAGAGGATGAAGGAAGCCTGAGATAAACTTCTGGGAAGAAGACTAGCTAGAGACGAGACTAGCTAGCGTTATCATGGATGTGGCTGCTCTGTGGCAGTTGAACAGAATCATAGAATTATTCAGGTTGGAAAAGACCTTTAAGACCACCGAGTCCAACACTGACAAGTCCACCACTAACCCATGTAACGGATGAGATAGGTGTAATGTATGTTTTACAGAATTTTGTGTATAACTGGCTTTTAATTTGTTCTGTGTTAAGAAGTTTCATTCTCTTGCAATTTTACAACTGACATGAATAAAATTTTAAAACTGATTCATTCTCCCATCCTTCCCCATAATGTTAATGGACAAGTTTTTCTCATTTCAGTTTTCACCTCCTATTTCACCCTCAGTCCTAGGAACAAGGCTGCAGACACGAGACTTTCAGGATGCATCATATATGCCAGTGAAGGGAATGAAACTACATATGTATCTGCAAAAATGTTGTAAGGATCCCAAAATACTCACTAAAAACTTAAAATGCAAAGGATAAATAAGTGTCAACCTTGAATTCTTTCACTGTCTTCCTACATTGGAAATGTTGACTATTGTAAACTTCTGTTTTTCTTATTCAGAATATTTATTTCTACTAAAGGCTTCCTCTGTGTGCTGTGGAATAAACCCCACCCCTATCCTTAGGAACATTTAAAGAGCCTTAGCTGGATGTGCAGGTTCACACCTCAGCAAGGAACAGGGTGAAACATGGAACATTTCCATCTTTGCAGCTGCTCCTAGCTGACATGGCAGTAAGGCAGGTTGCTCTGAGGACAGGGGTACATCTGCTTCCCTGTTTATGGCAATGAACCAGACTCTCTCCATGGTTCCAGCTTCCTTGTGCTGCTCACGTAGTGCAAAGGGATGCTAATAAGGCCACAAGTACCTCATAAAGAATTAACATTTTGGAGGGGAGAAAAAAACCTAACACTCTCCTAAGAACACCATTCTTGAGTTCCCTTCATGTGGCTCCTTCTCTTATTCATAACATGCAAAGAAGGGTAAATTTGGGGAGCAGTGGTGCAATGCTACTACCATCCACTAATGGACTTTTCCTAAATTACAGTTTAACACAATTTGCTAATTACTGTCATCCAGAGGAGAGAGTGAAATGCTTTTAAAACGGCTCCTGAGAATATATTGAAGGGAGCTTTTGCACTGGAAAGAATTTAACCCCAAGGTTTTGAAAAGGAAAAAGATGAAACCTTTGATCTTGATCATTTGCTACGGCCTGAGCTCACAGCTCAGGGCAGAAACACTGGCCTCTGATATCTTCAGAGCCTGGGATGGCTGCATGCCAAGCAAGATCTCTGCAGTCCAAGCATAAGGACAGCTCTAAATAACACCGGCTACCAACAGCCCAGAGGGCAGGAATGCAAGAGCTAAGAATGAAGTGGGGCAAGCAGCACCATTGCCATGTGTCCTATTTTGTCAGCAAAGAGAGGTGATGATTTTGAGAATGCCATCTCTAAGTTGTCTCTCAAAAAAAATATATATAATCCTTTTTTTTTTTTTTTTTCCTGCTGCACCAGTTTTAAGGTTGTTTTGGCCTTCTGGGGCAGCACAAAGCTGCTGTAGCTCCACAGGGGAAAATCTTGGCTATTCCTCTTAGAGCAAAGCTTGACTATCTGAGATGGTGTAGAAAGGAACATGAATTTCAGTAACCCTCTGAAAGTGCAGTATACACAAATAATCTTTGTTCCTGCAATTCTCTCCTGGCCTGGATGCTAATGCAATTTTTAATGAGGATTTGGCTCTGATTGTGTGTTTCCACAAAACGTTTACAATCTTCTTTTCCAGCCCTCACAATAATACCTACGTTCACACAAATATTAAAGTCCCTTGTACAAATATGCAGAGCCAAATGCCAGTTCTTTGGTTTTCCATCCTTTCAAAGGGCTCCAGGATAGCAGCGTTAAAGACGGGGAAGGAGGGGAGTGAAGACACTGACACCCCGAGAAAGGAGCGCAGAAGAACATATTGCACCGTGTTGTCAGGTCGTGTCTTTACTCTGGCACTGAAGAGAGAGCGATAGACTGACAGCAAGTGTTTATTACCCAGACAGCAAGAAGACAACAGTGAAAGGATCAAGGCCTGTTAAAGCAGGATACAGCTGTCCCCAGAGAACTTGATCCCGGCCAACAGGCTTTGGCAAGGAACAGTTCACATGCAGTAGCTGTGTTTCGCTGTGGACGGCTGCCTAAATCCCGGCTTAAAGTAGTTAAGTGCTCCACTCCCCCTCAACATGATGATATCTCAGTCTACGAGAGAGGGATGCAAAAATAACTAAAAATTAGGCTTTATCTGTTTTTTGAAACATCTATTTTCATTATGCAAATAAATGTATGGGGGAATGGATGGACATCATCTTTTTGTTTCCTTAAGGTTTGAAACAGATATTAGGAGATGGTGGGAGAAGAAAAAGGCATGATAGAATGAGGATAAGAGGAAAACTGCAAAATGTAGACATTTCATCCTAAAATTAAGATGTCTAACAATAATAAAAGGACTACCAGAGATCATGAACATTTTGATAAATAAATGCCATTACTGACTTCTCTAAAATGGACATTATCCTTAAGAAGGAATGTGTAATAACAAATAAGTAAGGTAATGCTACGAGGCTATTCTCTACCTACAAGGAAATTAAAATGATAGAATGTTTCTTTCCAGGAGAAAAAAAACTTTAAATAATGAATGTTTGTCTTTTGGGAAGATGAAAAAAAAAAAAAGAGGAGCAGGAAGCGGAAGTGTCCACACCAACAGAACAGACCATCACAAGGATAAAGCTACCTGGAAGGGTCCAAAAGACAACTGACTCTGTGCAGCTCAGTCACTTATTGGTGCAAAGTCTTCGTGACCAGAAAACCCGTTGACATTAACACTTCTACTGGGCAGTGACAGTGACATCAAGTGGATACATTAGTGAATTAAACAACTGAGTTACTCTCATACAGGAGATACTGTATTTTAATAATGAATCATCAGAAAAGTGCTTATACCACAAGACAGATGGAAAAGTCATCTGCCCTTTGAGAGACTTTGTGTTTGTACAGCATCCCTTCTCTGCCTCTTCATATGGAGAGTAACTCCCACTTTATTTGTTCAGGGGAATGGGGAAATTTTCCAAAGAGGCTGAGAAAAGAGTAAAAAAATCAGAAGCTCCATCCTTACAGATACAAATAGCAACAGTTAATGAATGCAGAACTGGCTTGGGAAAACTCAGATGCATAAAATAGGGCTGCCCCAGGCTGTTTTAACTTCTTCACAACAATGCTGTAGCAGCTATTTAGTTATCCAGTAATGCCAAGCAACTGCTGACGACTTCATTATCCACAAAGTATGCATGCATGCAACCCAAATGAGTCCACTGCAAATATACTCGCATCATTAAATTTAGAGTAAGGCACCAAAGCATTTTTAAAACACATTCGAACTCTTTAGTGAAAAGACTTTTTCTTCCCTATGTGGGTAAAAATATTCAAATGCTAAACCTTTTGCATAGCTTTATTCTAAGAAAAAAACCACGCCATTTTCACCGCGAAAGTGGTGGCAGCTTCTCTTTTATCTTCATCTGCCAACACCCCCGTTTCAACCGTATACTCCCATGTGACCAATATTCCCATTTCAGCGTAAGTGCCTGCCACTCACTGGGACGTTTCTTTATTAGGACATTTTATTAGAGGGTTTATACTGCTTACTCAGCACTGCTGGAGTAGCGCCTTGCAAGAGAAATCAACAACGATGGTCAAGTATGCAGTGGACTTTATGGAATACCCACATTCACATTCTCTTTTGGAAATTAAAAACAGGCTTGCATTTTGTCTTGATTTTTCATCAGTGTCAGCCCTCTTACTACAAGGGAAAACTAAGGTGTTTTAAGCCTAGATTAGCTGGTGACATAAGCTTTAACGACAAGGCCCAACAAAAGGTAGTCCAGATGTCAGAAAAAAATATTTTGGACTGTCTTCATTGCCTATCGCTTACCACCACACAGATAGTGTGTGAACATCACTTCGAGCTAAGTGGCTGGAAGTCTACAGAAATGCAAAGTCTTGCATTAGAGGAAGGTTTCCTCATGTTGCCCTCATGGGAGGTGTTGCAGTAAGGAGCTGCATTGCTGGGCACCAGCATTCTCCAGGTATCAAAAAAACATCTCCAGGGACTCTTGCCTTGCCCAGGTTTTGCAGGGGAGCCAGGGTGACATCCATTACCTCCATCTAATACTTACTAGAGCTGTCAGTAGGACAAGGTTAGTTCTTCTGCACATGCTAAGGGGGCTTAGGTCTTTCCCTTTATATTGAATCTTTTGTCCCCAGTCTTCTTGAGGTACAAAGCAAGCTCCCCTTGGAGACTCACTGGAGAAGAGGTTTTTTCCACTTGTTCAGGATGCCCTGTGCAACTAGGGTGGTTCACAACTTTTCTCCCTTCTGGCATAAAAGCACACAAAAAAAGAGACGAGAGGATTGGAAAAGGCCAGCTCTTATCTCTTGTTTTGTTAAGGGCCATGATGGCTCTTTCCCTCAGCTTTAATATTTAGAAACAGCATTTCCTTAGACCGTACATCTGCTGTAAAAGAACAAATGCCTTTCTTTGCGCATCTCTACATGAGCATCTCAGTGTTCAGCCTGTTCAGCCCCTGTCTGCTCAGGGGCCTGGGTTGCTCATCGCAGAGGTGCCCAGCCTTCGCTGAAGCAAAGTGACTATGGTGAAAATCAATAGTAGAGCTAAGCATAGCCATACCCTCTCTGTGCTTCAGCTTCCAAGACCAATCATCTGCTCTCCAATAAATGCTATGAGGAAATCAGAAATATATTAAAAACACCCCAAACTTTATGACTTATTGTGAATGTGACTTTGCTGTAGATGTGAAAGTGGGAAGTGGGAGTTAATTTCCTTCATCACTTCAGAAAAAACTTCAGAGAAGCTTACAGTAGCTCTTATTTTACTGTTGACCAGTACCTTGTAAAGGAATGATTTTTGAAAACATATGGAAAAAAATAGAATGCAAACACTCCTTAAAGTAAATCTGAGTTTACTCACTTTCTGAACACTTTAGGACTCGGGGGGGGGGAAGACAAGAAATTTCATTTTTTATTGTAGAACTGTAAACTCTTTGCTTGAATGCTTTAAAGACCGCTACTAACTTTTCCCTATTCAAATCTAGATGAACAAGCTTTCTTCCCTACATAACCACTGTAATGTACTCAGGCAAGGAAAACATTGAAAAGCTAAGACATTTGTATAGCTTCAGTTTAACTGAAGAATAATTACTATGTAGGTAAATACTAATTCTAACGAGTGTGCTAATGCAATGTAAACGCTCATGAGATCTGCATTTTGCAGTACAGATTTCACGTCAATGTCAAAGAAAGAATAATGCCTAACAATTAGAGTTTGTGATGCTGTCACCAGGAGGAAAGGATTTCATTGCATGTCTACAGGGATTGTCTTATGAGGCCATTTGGATGCAAGATTGTGATGGCAAAACTATTCCACTGTATGTCTAGACCCTATGACTACTGCATTACAATGCTGTTACGGTGCTGGGGCATAAAGATTTTACTACAATCATTATGAAGCTAATACATCCAAATAGGATGATCTCAGTGTAGCTTCTTCTCCCAGTAAATTTTTTAAAAAACAGACAAAAAGAACTGAAAATCCAAAACCAATACTGAAGGTTGTTAAGTTTTGGGAAGAGCACTCCACTTTAGTAAGGCATATAAGCACAGACTCTTCCATGTTATTAGAGCACCAGTTGGTTCATGAGACCATGGGATGCCATGCATACACTTGGAATGGAAAATAGTAATTTGCAAGATATTCTACATCTTCTATTTTTGAGATACTTTGGCATTTGAATGTATGCGGCTGTACTGTTCCTAGAGCTCTTGGAGGGAATACCATGCATAGTCTTGAAATCTTTCCCAGATATCAACTGTTTAATCATTTCTATTAGCTGCTTTAATGCTCTATTCATGTAGGGTTAAAGTTGACTGATGGGGTCACATACCCTTTCGGAATTTCCAACACATCTGTATTTACATTTTTAAAGATACAAAATGTGAAGTTAAAGTATGCATCATCCCTACTTTAAAGCCTTAACTCTGCCCTCAGACTTAAGAGCAGTACAGCTAATGGGAATGAGTATGTATGCTGCAGCCACGGCACGTGTCTGACATACCATCCCCTTGGCAACCCCTTGTCTCATTTATCTTCTTGAATGCTCAGCTAACCTTCTCTATGTTATAGGCAGCTGCTCTGATTGGCACAGATGTTAATTAAACTAGGTAGTAACAGTACACACACTGAAAAGACAGCCCTTGGAGCTAAAAGAGATCCTAGTCCTCACCACCACCCCACTGCTGCGCTCAGTTATGTGCATTGTGCATGGAGTGAAGCAAAATAATCGTATCCGTGTTCCTGAGATTTGTAGCAGTCTATAACATACCGATGATGGGAGAAGTAGGGACAGGGCAGCATCAACTGGTGTCAACAGGTAGCAAACAGAGGGTACTGGAGAGTGGGAGACACAGATGAAACATTGCTAATCACTAATCCTGACCTAAATTCAATTTCTGTTTTCTCTGCACATGGTTAGCAATTTTCTTCTTCCTCATTTGTCCACTGCATCCTGTGATGTTCCATGTTATCAAGTTGGTTGAGAATTTTCAGGGTGAAATCTGGCATAAGGATAAAGACAGATCTAAAACTACAAGAAACAGGCTAATACGTACTTCAACTCTGCTTTTCTTAAATTTTGCAAATGGTATTTTAGAGGGGTTTAAAGTATTACTGTCCTATCCTAGAAATTTTCACAGTGACTTTCCTTATTATTAAAGAAAATCACAGCTACAAGGTGGTCATAACTGTGAGAAAGACAAATCAAGAAATTTCCTATGAAAATCCCATTGCCATCCTACTGGAACACCTATTTGCAGAATGCTGCAAAGGGCAGGATGATCTCCCAGGACAGTGCTGATCCATGAACCTAGCTGGACATAGTACTTTGTAAAGCCATACGGTCACCTCAACATCAGTAAGTCCCTGTTCCAGTGCTCTGACCTGTCATACAGCACTGCGCTTCCTGCCCCTATTTAAATGGCTCTCTCTGCTGGGCCACTTCGCAACTAGCTGTGTTGCAGATGCAACAATTTTTAAAAAATTCTGACTGCTCCAGAAAATCCATGAAGTTTAGGTAATGGATAAGAGCGACTGAACGCAGGCACATCAGCTTAGGATTGGATCCATCATGGAACTTCAAACATTGATAGCAAAGAGAAAAGAAAAAAATAATTATTGGGTGTCACCTACCTCTTTGAGGATGCCAGGAGAATTCCTTCCTCAAAAGGCTGAGAGCACCGGTTTTGCTTCAGAAGTGAACAAGCACAAAGATTTTTCAGAACTGAGAAAAATTTGTGGATTGTGCATTTCAATAAAAAGGATTTGATATAAGAGAGGGAATGTATTTAATATAATTTTCACTAACCACTTTACATTCACCGGGTTCCAATAAGGTTAAAAGTAAGATCAGAAATTGTCCTATTGTTGAGATTTAAACAGATACTCCAAGTTTGAGAGTGTCTGGAGCAGACCCACCTGCAATCAAAGCTGTATACTGCTTTGTGAGCAACGAACAAAGATTCTCTGTACTTGTCGGTAAGAAATTACCCGCTGACAACTCTGCAGCTGCCGGTCGGCCTTCCTTCTCATCAGTCCTCTCACTCAGTTCTGTGGGACACCACAGCTCCAAAAGTGCTCCCTTTCCCATGATGTGCAACCTGAATATTTAAGACTGTTAAAGGTCTCAGAGGATGTTACGAGGCTCAAGTCATTACTCCTCTCCCCAGCCAACATGCTGCTTAAGAACTTTATGCTCTGTTTGCCTTAATCCTTGCTGGTGCAGTTAGACATGGTGTGCTTCCCCCTTCCTTCTCACACCAGTTGTAATTTCAAATACACCTGAATATGACCCAGTTTTGTGGTAACAGTGTGCTGTTTGCTGCACACAGAGGAGGCAGGAAGCTCCTCTAAGCTCCCTGTCTTTTTGAATCATAGGAAGCGTATGGTTACTTTCACACATCCTGTGCCAACCTCATGCGACCTGCATTTCTGTCAGAGTGGAGAAACGCTATTGCCATTACAGTTTTAAAAGTAAAATCTTTGGCTTTGTCAGCCGTTGGAGCGCTGGCTCTTGAAGTGCAAACATTATATAGGTAGAACTGAATATCAGATTCTTCTGTTTTCAAAAATTAATTAACAAAAATCTTTCCATCCACCTGAAACGCTGTTTTGCCAACACATTTCTGATCAATAACCATGCTCGCTCCCATACTACTACTATGTTTAGTGCTATCACCATACGCTTTCTGTAGCTGGTAAACCTCTTCAGTTTAATTTCATGGTTTCACATTCTGCAAACAGAGCACATGAGAAAAAAGGAAGACACCATATAGAAAGTGAAGTAAATACTGAAGCCCAGTCAGTACACATCAGAACTTCATTATTATTAAGGTTTCAGCTGCATTTGTAAAGAGCTCAAATCACTTATCCCTATTCAGCTGCCAGAACTTCTCAATGTTCTTGTATTAACTATAATATATATATACATATATATATATTATTTTATTTTCCTGAGTGGCTTCCAAAAACAGACCATCAGCTCTGACTTAGAAGTACATGTTAATATCCCCATCATATGACAGCTTTTGGTTGAAATATTTGCATGCCATATAGTTCAGAATACCTTCTTTTTCCCAGGCAACAGCTAAAAATTTTACTACATAATTAAGAAATTTTAATAATTGTTACAAGGTTCCCTAATGACTATAATAAAGGACAATATTTTATTGATGTCAGCAACTAGTAGTTGACTTACACGGTAGTACTTTTTAATCTTCTGGTTTGCTGTGTTCTCCTTATATAGCTTTGCTTCTATTAAATCTTCTGATGTATCTTGGCTGTGACTTAATAGATTTGCTCACAGTGTTAAAGAAGTTAGTGCTGAAGTTAGTTGATGAAGTGCTGCCTCTCCATTGCATGTCCAATTTTTCATGCACTTTTCATGCTCATCTTCATTTACATTAGGACAGCTGTCTATGAAGCTGTCCAAATGCTCCCCTAGGCTGGGAACCCAAAGTCTCGTTGTTCATGTCAGAGTTATTTTTCCAAGCCATCAGCAGAAGGTCCAAAATCTGATTCACAGGTAAAGACGACATTCCAAGCCTAGATATGCAGTCTGTTCAATTGTCCTCTACTTTGGTAACAGAAATTCAAGCATCACTTTGTTACCATCTGATGCTCTTCTTTCCTTAATATCTGTAGAAGTGCCTATGATGATCTCTCAGGACATATTGGAAGACTACAAGGAGAAAGACAGAAATTGTTTGAAATACTATGAAAAGATAGAATCAAGTAAGCTATTTTTTCCTGAATACACCCACACCATGCAGAAATGAGATGTAGCTGGGGTTCTGACATATTTACATTTCTGATTTACTGTATGACCTTGGGCAAGTCACCCATCCTTTTTGTGCCTTTGTTTCTGTATCTGCATTACAGAAATAATAGCTACATTTTCTGCTTCACACTGTTCTTTGGAGGCTTATTTAGTGTTATCAATACACTATGCTTCACAAAACAGTGGAATTATTACAACAAATACGGCAATCTAGAATGCCGATTGAGAATAACAAATTCAGGACCAGTTCTTATTTCTGCCCCCACGATCCCAGCCATCTATCTGATAGAAAAAGCTCTTGAAGAGTTATATTATCAGTGAAAGGCAGTACTATCAAAGCCCCAGGGTTGCTCTGGCCTCTAAATGCTATTTCAAGAACATAAAGGTGAAACAGATGCATGGCTGGAGCAACCCTCATTAACGGCATGAGAGGGAATTAACAATTTGGGAGAAAGTCTAATGCCTTTGCTGTCTCCTGCAGCTGGGCTGGTTGTTGCACAGCAGAGCACAGCCCATCTAAAATTACCCTGCCCTCTCACATTACGCCTTGCAGAATGCCGAAATCCCGTTAGTTTTGATAACTTCATTGCTTTCCCTGGTCAAAACCATGTCTGGAGCCATGTCTTAACACGTGGAAAGTGAAAGATGGAGACGACTTAGGCACAGAGGTTTCCTACACAGAAGTCCGGCAGTTTCTTGCAGCTTATTAGGGGACCTCCCAGGTCCTTGCAGAGACTAGGACACCACAAATTAACAGGAGCGTTTAATTAATCACACGCAAGCTGCTGGACTCAATCTGGGAGAGCAGAGAGGACGACAATCCACGAGGTCAGAATCAAGCCTTCATGAGCCTTTCTGGCCTCAAACCCTGTGACTACTCAATTAGGCAGGAGACCTTGTCGTGTGCCAAAAAAGGCCTATTGCCGCAGCCTCCAGTGCCGTAGCTCGGCATCGCTCCGCGCAGCACTTTGTGCCAAGCCACAGATCTTGCCCTGGAAGTCGGGGCCTCCGCTAAACACCGGGCAGTTGGGCTGCTCTGGATCTCAGCCCTGAAATGAGGGCAAGAAAGTGACAGCCCAGCACAACTGCAGCCGCTCTTCACTTCGGTCTTGCCTTTAAGGGCATTTTGTTTTGTCGTCTTAAATTACTACAAAATTGCAGTCAGCTGGGTAAACCCAAAGGCCGACGTTGTTCTTCGCTGGCTTCTGCCATTCACAGAGTTTTCTCTCATTGACAATCATGCACACCTATGGTTATACAAAAATGCTCAAACACTATAATGTTGAAATAAAGGGGAGAAATTCAGTGGTTTTAAAAAAAATAGCTATTTTTTTCGTATCTATTTGCTCTTTAACCCCTCTCACTAATCTCCTTCAATGTGATCCCTTCTTAAGCGATTAATTTTCTACGAGAAGATGCTAACACCAGGACAGTGCAAAAAATAAATATCAGAAAAGAGCAAGCAAAAAGGGAATGTGTCACATACTGACTACAGGGAAACAGTGCAAAACATCTAATCACGGCAGTGCCAGGGAACTTGAACCTGTCCAAAAGGATCCAGCGCTCTAGATGTTTAATTGCTGTTGATGGCTGCTGGTCAGCCATGCATGACAATGTGTGTGTCACGCTGCTTCCTGACTATGTTCAATCCTGTCAGCCTTCACTCCAGGTGATGAGTACTACTTCTCTGACCAGGGGAGAGAGAAAAGGGGGGGGGGAGGAAGAGACCTCGCAGACAAAAAAGCAACATGTACCCAAATAACCCAAGCCACAGGAACACAGCACCAGAAATCGACAGCAAAGGCCAGCTTTTATCAACCTCTCTACCCCTTTCCCGTTATGCTAAAAAAAAAAAAAAAAAAAGTGTAGCATCTGCGACCGACAGTATTCCAACTGGCACGACTCAAGTCTCCTGTTTGCTTGATTATATGTTTGAACACATGCTTGGGGCTGCACGGAGCAATTTGAATTACAATTGGGCAGCAGTGAACATTATCATTTGTGGTGAACTGGAGCTTTTAAAACCTCCTCCTTGAGCTCATAAGAAAGAGACAGTGGGAAATGCAGGAGATATGACTTAAAAGGTCTAGAAATTGTATAACAGCTTTCCACCGTTTTCTTAAAGTGACTGCTTGATGGTTTATGTATCTGGGCCCAGATTCAGCAAAGCACTTAAGCATGCATTTAACTTTAAGTATGTGAATGATCTCATCCTTATTCAGCAAAACCCTTAATTTTAAGCCTGTGCTTAGCTGCTTTGTTATAGTGGGGCCTCATCACACACTTCTGCATCCTGTTATGTCTATGATATAATTAGAAGGAGTGTTCCTCTCTCACCTCCCCCATCACCATCTTCTTTCCAAAACAAAGATCATTATTCCACCATTGTTTAACTTCGTTTTGCTTTGGGCAAAACTGGTGCCTGACGGTCAACACATTTCTTAAACATCCAGGACCTATCTGCTTATTTATCTTCCACTCCAGATCCATCTGTGGTCGAAGTCAAGGGGAGCCCTGCCACTGTCTTCAGTGGGAGCCAGGTCAGTTTCTCCGTTGATACCACACTCTGAATCTGTTGCAATAATACATGAACTGAGCTGTGTAAGAATGGGAAAGCCAATGCAGTGAGGAGATTTTTTTCCTGCAAGAAAAGCACGGTAACAAGGCTTTAGCTGTTTCAAAATTGATCTAACTCTAGCTGAAGTCAGGATACTTTGAGGAAAGAAGTAAAGCACCATTTCTGGACCACCACATCTAAAGTAATTAGGACCTAGAATATGATGTTCTTTTCAATGATGTAATTGTTTTATGGCCATTTGGTTATTCTGTCTGTGTACTGCCTTCATTCATCTCTCCAATAAGCTGGAAATAAAGGTAGAATGCAAATCAGGGAAAAGATGTTGTTCCACATGACATTTCTGCCTCATTCAAAGACGTTCCTATAGCAGTTGCCACCCCTTCCCCTCTCCATAGACAGACACATCCCAGGGAGAGTCAGGAAGGCAGCTCCATTTTGTTGATCGTAAGGATGACGATGAGAATCATGTTTAAATGATAATACACAGATACATGTTGAGAGATGTTGTCTGAAAGCTCAGTCCACTTTATTTTCCCTGAATCAGCTTTTGCTAGCTTTAATATTTGGAACAACTTGATTTCCTCTTACATCACTGAGGGGAGTCTATGGGTTTTCAAATCATTATTATTACTACTACTACTAAAGAGATGATAGGGACTAAGAGAGTAATAGGTACACAAGGAAGAATAACTCTGCTTGGCTTGTGTTATTTAACACATGTGCTCATTCTTTTTTACCAGAGTGAAAAGCAGTAGAAAAATAACTCTATAAAGAAGTCCTGAGGTATGTTCAAGTGTCACATTATCTATGTTTGGAAGTGTCGTGGAAGGAAAATAAAAAAAAACATAAATAAGTAGTCTTGCAAGAACAGAACTAATGAAGCCCTGTTTCCTAGTGCTTTGTGTCTCATAATTAATTGTGAGCTACAGTTGAAGCTTCTCCCGTGGGTGGGGCACATATGGTCCATCTCTCACACTCTCTGAGAAATATATAGATATATATACTTGTGTGGATTCTTTATGGTTAATAATGCATGAACTCACTCTGCAGTCTTGTCATTAGGCAGGATCCTTATCAGTTGTCTCTTCTTCACCATCCTCCCCATCCATCTATCCATCCATCCTTTCACAAAAAGTAGAGGATTTTTTATTTAATCTTAAATATTTCTGTTCTGTCAACTTTGCCTGAAATAATAAAATAGATTAAAACCTGATTAGGTGAAAATACACACATGTCTATACACAAAAATGCAAACTGTGTGATTGAATAAGCCTTACATGTTTACCGAAGGGGGACCCAAACTGTATACAATACCTGTAGGCATTTCTTTTCACAACTTTTAAAAGTAAATAGAAAATACTACTATTTAATACCTTGGCCTTTTTAGGCACCTACTGTTATAAAAAAGAAATCACCAAAACTCATGAGAATTGCAATATAGATAAGCCAAACGTGCTCAGAAAGGGCTGACAAGCTCACTGTCGGTGTGGGAATACACCCTGCAAGTTTAGTCTATGAAGTTAAGTTTTGAATGCATTATGTATTGTGAAGAAAAGCTCAGAGCACAGTGGTGTACATGCTGGCACTGAAGATCTTTGTCGTATATGTCCTTTTCTTTCTCTTCCACAGGGATATTAATGATTTAAAGCATTAAAATGCATTGTTCCTAGTTATGGTGATTTATAGAAAACAGGGTCTATGAAAACAGGATTATCAAAGCATTGGAAACTTAGAACCAATTCTGAAGTTCAGGCTATGTAATGACTGTGTGTAGAGAAGGATGCAGCAAATCGCTTGGAACTTGGACCCAAATAAAATATCCAAAAAATCTCATACAAAATTAATAAACAGCCTTTCTTTTAATTTTAAATGTAACCAAAGCCCAAATGCTGGAATAAATACATTCCGTATACAGGCAGAATTTTCATAAATCAGCCATGCTTATCCATATCCTTTGTACTTTGTAACCATTAACCATACACTCTATTGAGCATAATGTTTTCTAAGATCCCCAGTGGCTTCAGTATTAATCAGAATTTTGTGATTCTCCTGTCAAGTTTAAATTACAGGTCTGACCACAAACTCATTAGCAAATGTACTGCTCTATTCTGTGCTTTGCCTTTCTTGATTTCAGATTTTTATAAAAAATTTGCTGCTTGCTCTAGCAAAAACCGATCTCTGTGATGTGGCAACATGTCAAAATTATTTTAGGTAGTGTTGAAAAAAAAGAATATATCTTAATCTAATCCATACCTCTAACGTAAATTGTATGTTTGATGTTACATATTTATAACAATTACATCCACCATGTATTTATTCATATATATTTTATATAAAGGATGAAAGCTTAATTCTCTTAAATACCAGGGGGCAAGTATAATCTGTCCCGAGGAAAGCACAGTATGGGCAGACAAAACGATAGCTCTCTCACACTGCTCTGTCATCGCAACTAAGCCCTGACATGAAAGCCTTAAGGGTGTGGTAAAAAGGACTGCCCTCCAGTGCGCCGAAAGGAAACTTCAGCATCCTTGCTCATTTGTTTTTGGTATAAAAACTGACAGATGTGTCAAAGGTGTGATAGTTTTGTGAATAAGTAATAAGTCCTGACAAGTTGGACCTTATCATTCCCTTCAGCCTAAGGTGGGGAAGGAGCCTGGGGTAATAGCGAGGGCAATGGAAAAGCCCTGGCTGGGACTTGCGGGATGGCTTGCCTTGTTCGTCTGTGCTCCTGCTGGTACAAAACAGATTTGACGACAAATCTGATCAAATTCATCCCCAGTGTAATTTCAGCGAGGTCAGTGGCGTTACACCAGGGAAAGCAACAGTCCCTGGTGTTTATTTAGGGAAGACGACAGAGGCTTTGGAATATGAGCATTGCACTGAGCCTGAAGCTTTCTCACCCTCAGCAGAGTGGTACGGATACTTCACAAGAAGGACAGTGGTTATCTAAAGACTTTCTCAAAACCTGTGTTTCAGCATGGCTCACAGAGGCAGGAAGGTGCAATTAGCACACTCAGCCACCGTGACCCTTTGATGCCTTGCCCAACACTGCCAGATCCACCTGAAATCTATTTCCAAACAAAACCAAGCCAAGGATCTTCACTTTGCAAAGTGATATTTGGGTTGTATTACAGGACATTTAAATTCAAGTGGAATGGAAAAAAAAGATCGTAATATATTTATGTGTGAAGTGAAAGGTTTGTCTTTCTGCAGGGACAGCAAAACTTAAATACATAATACATACACTTGCAAAGGTCACCAGCGCAATGAGAAAGATGCATGAGATATTTTGGAAAGAGGAATTCCACATGGAAAGGAGCATATCCAAACGGGAATGCAGAAATATTGTTACAGTTGTACCAGTAAATACTTATGCCCTCAGCATATGATTTTCATAAAAAGCTTTAATCAGGAGGAAACAAAACAATATGGAAATGACAACAGCTGAGATACTTAAGAACAAGATTATCTCTCAAACCTGAAAAAAAGCTGTTGGGAAAATTATAATGCTACTTAGTAGACTCACTTATCTATACATTTTTCCACTCAAGATACACAATGAATGAGGAAAATCTAATGTAACATTCCAGATGATGGGAAAAAGAAAGAAAAAACTCCAACAGGTTAACATATTGTTATCCCACCTGCAACCCATGTAGGTCATATAGCCAAAGGGTGAGAGAAAAGGATATGGCATAAGCCAAGTGCTGTGCAACGGCAGGCAAATGGCACTGACTTTGCAGGTGATGGATAGAGAGAAGACACACAACCTCGGGGACAGAGAAAACTGGGATATGTGGAAAGCAAAAAAACGCAGAAGCATGAGGGGAGACTGCAGGAATGGCACGGCAGTGAAGGACATCTGTGACAGAAGTCAGGAGAAGGTCAAAGGCAAGAGCCAGACATCACAGGGAAAAACGTCGAGCCCATTTTTCTGAATGCAGGGTAGCTGGAAATGGGGCCTGGCAAGGGGGTGGGAGGACCAAAGAGATGTGATGGGGCACAGAGATCTGAAATACCCCTCAGTGAGGCCAGATGAGTGCCCACACAGTTTTGGGATGGGGGTAACAGTCTGTTCCACATTCCCCAGACTGGTTCTAACTACTCTCCCCCCCCCCCCCCCACATCTTTATTTTTAAAATTGCTTCAGAGCTGTCTTCCCTATTTTTTTTTCTCCTAAGGCCTGAAATGCGAGGCCTGAAATGCGATGCCTGCTATGAACACTGCCTTCTTTTGACATTTTCACTTCCTGATAACGCTGCAAGCTAGCCTTGAATTTTAAAGAGCGGCAGGCATGCACACACTCAAGCACTCCCACTCTGAGGCTGTCATTCTCATCAAACATCTGGAAGTCTCTTTGCCAGAGTGCCGCCGCCAAATGCTACCGCATCACCCAGGCAGAATTTTGCTTCCCTTACAGGGAAAGCGAGAAGAGCTGGAGAGCAGATTTACAGCTGTTGATGTGGCAGCTCTGAAGCCTCATGCTGCAGCTCAGAGCTCTTTATTTATGGTTTCAGCCCTCAGAGGAGTTTGGTTAGAGAACGGATTGGATGTGGACATCCAAAGTCTTCTTGCAGCCTGAAGAATCCTTCCTTTTCCTTTTATTTCTAACTTCTTTACTATCCAGCCCTTCACAACTCTGGCCAAACACAGATGGCTGTAATTCCCTCAGACTCAACACAGCACCAGTCCTGGTACTGAGAACTTGCTATGTGAAGTGCCATGAGATTCCGTCTTTCCAGCCCAGAGGAAGGAGAGATTGAGGATCAGACTTCAAGGCATCTAAGTACCTAAATCCAATCCCCTCTCCAAAGAACTCTCTGCCCTGAGCGAAATCCTGTGTAGCTGAGGCAGGACTCATGAAACACTGATAATAAATACTGTGTTGTCTTAAATCAAGCCATAAGAATAAGGGATTCCTGTGTCCTGTCCCCTCCCCCCAAAATTCAACAGACATATGGGGGTGGTGATGGTAAGGATGGGTCGTTAAGGCTCTGAGGCAAAAGACTGAGGAATAATATATGTGGAAAAGAGCGAGAAATGGACTTTATTCAGTTCAAAAATATGTTTCTGTTCAGTTCTAGATAACGTGTGGAAAAGTAGAGGAAGAGTAATGGGAAATGAACAGAATGAAGGGAAGCTAACGACAAGCCACCTGCAGAGGCAAAGAACGATAGACAAAAAGAAAAAGCCTTTCATAGATTTTCCACATCAGGATCAACATCCAGGAATCCCAACATGAACCCCAGTCACAGCTGTTACCTTTCTAGCCTAAATAACTTAATAGAAAATTTACATCTTGGCTAAGACATTCAGCATGCTGGTATGCAAACTTGTATCAAAATTACCTGATATCTAAAGGACTTTTCCCCAAAGGAGCAAAGCGTGCACACCAGGACACAGTGAGGCAATTTTAATTGCACAGAAGAGGGAACTGACTGTTCCATCCCTAGCAGTACACCTCAAAGTTACAGTAATGGGCTATTGAGAACAATGGGTTGGAGCCAATGGAAAGGCAACTTTCAAACTTCAATTTAAAGGTCTCTCAGCTATGGAAAATTATTGCCATTGGGCTTTGTTTCAGGTCAGGGCACTAGGGAAAGTAAATTTAGAAAGCATGACAGTCCACTTAGCAAGAATCCATCAGCCATAGGCACAGATTCCTTCAACAAATGGTTGGTTACGTGTGCATGTAATCTTCATCCAACTTGCAGGAAAAACACTCCTAGAAGGTGAGGATTTTTCGGTGATGTTTGTATGGAAAAGCTCCACACAAGCATTTTCTGATAGGAGAAAAAGGTTCAGAATAAGGAGGAGCTACTAGTAACTACTGTGCTCTTTAATGGCTGGATGCACTATGGAGAACTATGGTGCTTTCAAGTCAATGATGGAAAGAATGAAACACAGTAAATTAACAATATTATCTCAACTGCTGAACAGATAAAATAAAATGAAGGCATTTAGACCCTTTTTCTTGAGATGTTTATAAACTGCTTTAGTACTGCCTCTCTCTTTAAGAAAAAGCACAAACAAAACCAACCACCCAAATAAGCCTAAAGTTGAAAAAGTGCAGAATACATCAATGCCTTGTTTGAATGTTGACAGTCCCATGGCCTGCCTTGGGAATCAACAGCTAAACAGAAGGAGGCCAAAGCTATAATTTTTGTAAGGACCAAGGAAAAATGCAGCCCTGATTACAGTTCACTATGGTTCACTTGAACGGAGACATCAATTCAAGGATGGCTGAATAACACATTGCAGGCACAGAGAACCACTGACACAGAGAAAAAGTACCCCTGTACTTGTGACATGCCCAGTGCATTTGAAAGGGTCCAGAGTAAAACTCAAGAAAAACAGATAATGGAAAATGTTGTCACATTTTGTTTTTTTTCAACCTTATCTATCACAGTGCCCTTACAAAGAGGAGGAGGAGTGAGGCTGAAAAATAGTGAGCTAAGAGTTAATTGGCAGATTTAGCACTCATGAAGTTTACATTTGTTGTCCTGCATTATCCTGCATTTTACATCTTGCTTTCTAATAGCACACATGTCCTGTCATGTATATCCTACCTAACCACTTTGTGTGTGGAGATTCAGGGTAGCAGCCCAAGTGTCCAAATGCCATCTCCTTTTAAGCTCCAGAATGAATCACTTGGGATGCTTGATCACCAAAGAGCAGAGAGACTTGTATGGGAATTAGTTGCCCTCAGCAGATCGGCTTATTCTACAAGTCCTCTTGCTCAGGAAAAACAGTATTTAGGGGGAATCTGAGTCATTCTAACAGAACACATAATGGTGCCTGTTTTACAACTGTGAGAGCAGCCTTGTTATATTCATCAGCTATCTCAGCTGGCAGAAGCACTGTTTATAAAGAAGCCTGAAGACTACCTGAGGCAGCTTAGGCTTTTGAACACAAAAGAACAGCAGTCTTGAGGTACTAAAGTGGTTTATTTCCCAGACTTCTTCCCACATGACAAATGTATCCTATTGTAGTGTGTGAATGTAGCATGTATGAAGTATAGTTCTCCTAGGAAGAGAAGCAATGAAGACTTACCAGTACACTGGTTCAGAGGTACAGGAGCCGGGGATGTAGAAAAAAGTTTGGTCAAGCGTAATAAATCAAATCTGCAAATATATGAAACAGTCAACAGAAGTTTTAAGCAAAAATTATCATTTATATTCTCAGATTAGTCTTTGCAGAGTAAATAAAATAGGATGATGAATGGCTTCATTCCCAAAATGAAATAGATATATATTAGCCCACCTTTTAGACACTCCTTACAGACAGAGATCCCAGTGGGTACAAAGACACAAGTAGTAGATTAGAAAGATCTTTATTTGCATTTTTCAGTGGTTCTATTACAATCTATTCAGTTGTCTCTCTGTTATCTGGAAAACATAAAAGTCTCATTCAGTCCTTATGAAAAAGATTCCTGTGTACAGACAATGGTGATTTGGGTCTACTGTATCTTGCATGGACTGCTATCTGCTACCTTATGTTCAGAAATCCTCTCATGTATACACAAAATTATCCACGTGCCAAAATTTAATCTGCATCAGAACCAAGGCGCAGATTCACCACTTGCAGGATAGAATCCTCTGTCCTTCTCTTTTACAACTTTTTTCCTAGACCCCACCATTTGTTATCTACTTTTTCCCAGTCTAGCCAGTCTCATTATTTTTACATGCTTATGTGCTAAGGTGGTGACAGCTATCTGGTTTTTATTATATTTGCTTTTCCTCTGTTGCACAGCCTTCACCTACTTTGACAGAAGTAAGACATCAAGGGAAAAAAAAAAAACCAAAATATTAACAAAAAGGAGGAAATGATTGAATGCAACAAAATTTCACTTTTAATCAGCTTTGTTCTAATTTCAGCTTGCCCAACAGTTCTTGATACGCAAAAGAAGTGTCTTTTATATTGACTTAATGAAAATGGTCATTTTGCTGAGGGTGTGCATATGTATCATCCATTCAAGATTTGAATATGCCCAACTGAATTTTTTGAGCTCATGTTAAGGTTTGGAGCCCATTGTACCCTCTAGTTTATTTCCATTGCTTTTAAAATTATAGCAACTAAATAATTTACTTTTGCCAATTCAAATGTTATTCATTTTTTTTTTCTCATAGCCAAATAATTTATTTCAGCTTTAAGCTGCTTCTCTTAAGGCATTTCTCTGAAAGTATTTCTTTTTCCTCTCTCTTCTCCCTGTACCCACACCTATTCATCCAACGTATCATAAAAACTGGTTTGCTCTGAACCTCTCCTTTTGTCAGCCACAATACTATGGAAAGGAGTGATTTGTAGGCTCGGAGTAGCAGAGACAATACACGCCTGGGTCACTAGTAATTAAGGAATGTCAGTGGTTGCGAAGGAGAAAATTCAGCTCAAGCCAAACTGAAGCATTTAGATATTTTACTGCTGCATCCTTTTAGGCCTCTCTCAGCTTATAAATATTAATTTAAAGACTACCAACAAGGACAGTAAACGGATTTAGGCATAAAACTTCCTGTCAGAGGTGATTTGTGCCCAATAAAAGGAGAGCTGGATAGAGAAAGCCTGCTTCACTAAGTTTATGATAGACAGTGAAAGACTGCCATCAAAATAAAAAGGCTTTCACTATGTAGTCTGCTGTATTGCCATCTTCTGTCCTAACGAGCATCATACTGGTACTGTATTGTTTTCTTTCATAGGCACATTTGACTCTCTAAGGGAAAGGTCTGGGGCAGGACTGACACTGGCAGTGGGCTCTGCACAGTCAGCATTGTGGGAAGGGAACTTTTACGTCACTGGCACCTTGTACTGAACATTGCAATGGAAAAAGTTGACAAAAGGTTTGACATTTCCCTTCTAATGCCCAACCTGAAAGTAGAAAAGAAGTCAGTAGGTCCTGTACGGTCTATGAGAGCATCTCTTTAAAATGTGAATATGTTAATTACCTTCTCCTGACCTCCTTTCTGTAGCAGAGCAGGCTACATTCACTCTAAACTATAATCTGTTTCATTCTTCAATAGAAAATAACATTTTTTCTTTCTTTTCTTCATTTCTCTGAAAAGCCTACTTTCCTTTTCATTGACTGGTAAGCGATGCTGTTGTTGACTGGCATGATCATGAAAAGCTGAATACCAGATAAATATCAACAACATGTAAAATTCTAAATTAATTCAACTTAAGACTATATCCACACTTAAGTAACTGAGCTCAGATACAGCACTTCATGCTTTCTACAAGCTTAGCCTTGGTCTCTGCAATACACACTTGGCTCATGCTCTGTCTGTAGCTAGATCTGTGACTGGACATACACCTCACATGTGACAACGGTATATAATGTTTGGCCAATTTATTTACCCCTATGCTCCGTTTACCACTAGAAATGCATTGGATGTTGTTACATGCTGTCAGTAGCCACATCCTTCTAGTTTGCCTTGTTCATCTCAGGTTTGCAGCTCCAATGTTTTAGGAAGGTCAATTAAAGGATGTCAACTTCTCCATGAATTTGTAAATCTCTAGCGGTCTCAGTAAGTCATGATGATTATTTCCTTGCCTGGAGGCTGTGGGCAGAACTAGTATTCAAAATGGCTGGCCCTATTTTGGAAAAAAATTCCTTCTGTGAAGGGCTGTCCTCCTATAGAAGCTATCTACAGCTCTTCGGTTGATCATCAAGGCTTGACTCATGGACGATCGCCAGGGAGAAAGCACCTCTTGTGAAAACCTTCCGAGTGGAGGGCAGTGGGAGGAGGAAAAGTGAACATACAAGTGGGGAAATACCCTTATGAAAAAATGCTGAAAGACAGAGCTACACTTTGTCAATGAAATTAACATGAAGTAGGGGCCCTCAGAGAGGATTATTCTGAAAAGAAATGAAAAATACATAAAACTTTGTTTAATTTATGGAATTTATAGGCTGCTGACCAGTAAGTATAAAGTTCTGTTCCCCTGGTCCTCACTATCACTCATGTATTACTTGTCAGTAAATGTGGTGCACTCAGAACATAACAGCTACGGTAATATTTCTGTTCCCACTGCAGCTTTACTACACCCATGAAACTCTGTAATCTTTAAATTCCCTCACTGTTAACATCTGCTGAAACATTATTGGTCCCAGCATAGCCAAGCTGCTCTGAAATTACATTTAGCAGAGTAGTTAATGCTAACAGTATAATTCTAGAAGCAACCATGTTTTAAAAAGGCTTTATAACCGTCACAGTGGCTGTGCTTCCCTTGGCATTCCCTTCTCCCCCACTTCTCTGCTTTTTTGTCATTATCTCACCTGCAGGCCAGAATTCACGTCTAAACAGCATTTTGTTTCCTGTTTAGAATAAAACATTATATTTTTATTTTTCTTGGTCTAGATTGCCGAAACAAACTCGCCAAAACACTTTTTACTGTCCTAGCTACATCCAATTTTAAGAGTCCAAGCAGTTGATGTTGGAAATTGATAAAGCTTTAATAAAGTGAATATTGTCTCTCACCCATATAGGATGCTTCTCATGACCTAACATATAAGCAAAATAAACTGTCTGCCATTATTAATGACGATACCTTGACATATTCATTTGCAGCTCATAGACAGCTTGTTTGTTCAGAGCTTTGCTTTTATAAAGGAATGCTGGACAGAGGGCCTTTATCTTAATCACTGAATGTTGTAAGCACGTAAATATTACTCCAAAAATTAAAATGCAAACACACCAGAGTATCTACAATTCTGCTATGGATTTTTGCAATGCTAGAATATATTTTAAAATATATATGTATGGCTACACAATGGCATATAAAGCTTTGTTCATAGAGACTCTGCAAAATAACCACATTTCTTAGAAAAATAATTTACATGTGTTTTTCTAAAAAATTAGGCTGAAAACTTACACTTTTATTCCAGTGAATGAAAAAAGCCTCACCATTCAGCAGTTAACCCTTCAGCTATCAGCCCTGCTGGCTCTCTTTCAAAAAGCAGCCTTGAAACACACATAATCTAGAGCTGAAAGATTATTGCTTTTAAGTGTTTATGTCACTATTAGACTCTAAGAATTGTGTATTTAGAATATCACCTTAAACCTAAAAGCTACGCTAATTAAAAAATTATTAAGAAATTCTGTTAACAAAATAATGAACTGTACAGTTTACAGCTTTGAATAATAATTATTGTATTATCGAGCATTGCATGAGGATAGACAGACTGATAAATCTGTTAAATTTAACTGGTTCCTGATTCATGAACAGCAGTAAATTACATCTGTGCCAGATGGCAGTCTGCATTTGTGCATCAGGACTCTGATTTTCTCTTCTCACATCCCATCTATCCTCTGCTAGTGTTTGCTGCTTAAGTGGCAGTGTCCATCATGAGATCATTTAGTGTAGGCTAAAGCCATGCCAGTGAAGGAGTTTTCCAGTAACACCTTGCATGTTTTTAATGCTGTTCCACTAACAACAGTGCTATATTCAAGACAGTTTGTTAAATATTCCCCAGTCTGGTTTTATACTTACCATCNTTCCTAATATCTACTCTAAATCTGCCCTCTTTCAGCTAAAACTGTTAGCCCTCATCCTGTCGCTACACTCCCTGATCAAGAGTGCCTCCCCAGCTCTCCCATAGGTCCCCTTTAGGTATAAGGTCTCCCTACTTAAACTCACACATCTGTTGTAGAGACACATTTTCAAGAGACATATTTTGTTATTGTCTTTTTGTTTGAAATGTGATAGTATGTCTTTTCAGCAAATGAGTAAACTAATGATTTCTTCATGACTATTAAAGCAACTAGATCACAGTATGATGCTATTTGAAGCAATGTGAAATAACTTCATTTGAAACTCGGCGACACAGTGATGTCAAGGGAAGTCTTGTTTCAGGCGTGGATCACTTCCTTTCCATCCTGTCACGCTCATGTCTGAACTAGTTGCTACTACTACTTGCCAGGAGAGACTCCAAATTACATTAATGACACAGTTTTCCCTGTAAGAGGGAATTGAAGAGCTTTTGAAGAAAAAAGTTAAGAGCTGGTTTATGCATAGTTATCATTATACATTAATCTCAGAGCACATCATGGGACAGTACTTCAGAAACTTTTTAATGTGGCTTCTTGGAATCAGAATTTGAATGCATTTTTTTCCCCTGTCTTCCCCTATCATTATATAAAGCTGTACGAAACCGGGTAGAAAAAGATGTTTTCATTAAGACATTTGGAAATTTCCACCTCCTTCACCCAGAAACCTGTAAAAGCTGCAGAATTTTTTGAAAGGGAGCAGTGCTGGGTAATTAACTTCTAAAATTCTTGCTTTAATTAAAACAGAACCTGGAACCAAGCCATTCTGGCTGGCAAGTTGCTTTTGGAAAACTAAAATTCAGATGACAATTATTTGTGTTTGGTCAATACCAGCTCTGGGCAGGAATCTGAGTTCTGCTGTTTCTGAATTGCACTCTCATTAAAAGAGCATTATTTTGTACAACACCATATTTATAAATCTTCTTTTGTCAAAAATGCAGTATTGGAATACTTGCCTCAGCCTCAAAACTGAGGTGCAACTAGTCTGGGACCTTTCAAGGGGAAGCCATACGGTTTGTAGGTCAAATACCAACTGCATTGGCAGTACGGTATCAATATGAGTGGTGTTGTCTTTGGTACTGTACTATATACTAGGTCTCTCTTCCCTGACACGCTTACAAAACCCGACAAAAATAATTCTGAAACAGCTCTAGAGATGATCTGCGCTTGCTAAGGGATGTCATACTTGCATCATTTATCATAACACTAAAACCAGTGCTTAGCTGTACAGAGTATTTTCATGCTTCTCGCTTTTTTCAAAGTGTTGTACAATTATTTGTTAATTCCATTACTTACTGATTACAGTAATTATGACCTGACTTTAATGAGAATACATGCACAGTATTCTTCTCATGTATTCTAACTCCAAATATTTGAAGAGCCCCCACTCCCATGAGCTGTGTTTCAGAAGGGAAACAGCAGTCTCCTTAGGTTCGTAAAGTCCCTCAGCCTGTGGCCACCTTCCCCACCAGACAGACCACTTCAGATGTGTCATCTCTCTTGTTGCGTTGCTCCACCAAAGCATGGCCTGGGAGGGAGAGAGACAGCTCCTCAGCTCATAATTATGATTGCCTAGACTGCATAGTGCCTGAGCTAGATCTACATCTAACCAGTGTATATATGGGAAGCAGCGTAACAGTGCCAGGTATGGTAAAACCACACTGTATCTACTGCTCAGGCTGTAAGGATTGAGCATAAGCGATAAATCACGGACGGATCTTGGAGTCCTGACAATAAATAATGATGACCTTCTTTTAAGTAATGCATGAGACTAAAATAATAATAGAATATAAAAAGATACAATACATATACAATCCAATATGCAATAAATATATAATATAAAACTATAAAACATATAACAAGATAAAATAAAAGGCAAAAATCCAGGCCTTTAAGGACAGAGAAGGAAAGCATGCAGTAATGGACATAAACTTCCACGTTTGCCCAAAGGTTGACTGTCTCAGCCTCTTCCCCTACAGACTGTCCTTTTCCCTGTCCTGCTCTTCTCTGCTTTTGATTCCTTCTCTCAGTCCCATTCTGCTCACATAATCAGGTCCAGTGTCACATCTCACTTCTCCCTTCACACCCCTGAAGAGCCCTGAAGCAGACATGTCATAAATTCAAGAGACAACTCTTTGCTTACTGATCTACTGGATTTCCCACCACCTGCTCTCATTTTTTTGGATAACACTTTTGGAGGATATGATCTTTTACCTAAACCATAGAGGAGTTTCCTGTAATTTCAACCTCAAAGAAAATATGTGACATGGTTCATTTCAGTACGTGTGTAATTTTGAAACATTCCTTTACAGCTGGAAAAATCTAATTACAAAGAAGGCTTCCAGCTCATCCTGAAAGGCAATAGTCAACATCACTGCCGTATCTGCTGAACACCACTACGAGATAGCACTGACACTATCAGCCTTGATAAGACCTGAATCATCATCCCTGGGTTTTGAATTTACAGGCTATGTTCATGAGTAGGGATATTAACAATAGCTTCCTTTTTTGGTGCTTGCAGACTTAGGAACTTAGCACCACATCCAGTCAAATCCCTCTACCACCCCAAATCCCAAAACCAAGTGCACCCTACTTCTTTCTTCCTCCTTTTAAAAAGGCTTCTTAAAAACCTCCCCACAGTTGAAATCAGTGTGTGGAAGGAAGACCAGGAAAAAGGGTCTCAAATCCAGCCAATAGTTATAATGCTGTAGATTATCACACTATTCCCACCAGTCAGATCTTCCTGTTCCAAGGCTGATAAGGACCATAGCTCTCATATGAGCATGTCAGGAAAAGGAGAGTCCCAAATCCACACCATGTCCCACCAGCAATCCAGCCACGAATCCTTCCAGACCTTCTGTCCATGCTCTGAGGAGGATTTATGGCTGATGAGCTGAAGCTCTGAGGTGGTGATGCTGCAGCTAAACTTGGCACTATCCTGATGCTCCTCCTCCAGCACTATGAAGGAAAAGCGCAGCTCAAGCAGCTCTGGTATTTACAAATTACAGTTCAGGGTACTTACACACTTCAGGGGAGGAGTAACGTGTAATAACAGTGTAATGCTATTATTATGATAATGATGATTAATACACAGCCCTAAGCAATCTAAACGTTGAGCTCTTTTTCTGTCAGAAAACTAACTCCGAAAGAGGTGAAGAATTTCCTCAAATAGTTTTTAGGAAGAAACATGGAAAAACAAAGCTTTGATAATTACAATCTTTTCAGAACAATGTGTTGCAATGCTCCATTTCAAAACAACTACTGGCTTCAGCTACATGCAATGGCATGCAGTAATAAGTAGGCAAATAAATAAAGGCAAAATCCAAATGCAATTTTTAAATGGACCTGAAACAATATTTTCTTTTGGAGCAAAGAACAAATTTTTTGAAGGGTAGCCTATGGCCTACTTTCAAAGCACTATCATTAAAAAAATCTTCTCTAGCCAGGCTCAAGTACTTGCACAATAAAAATAACAATTTCTGTATTATTGGTACACAAGAGTAATAAAATAATGGTTCTGAATGATAACATTATTTTACATAGTTGATTAAATCAAGATTTAGCTGTGAAACTGATGCGGTCAGTGACAGCATTTTACTGAGGGTATGAACAGTCTGACCACCTGTGGCAGACCCAGTTTTTCCCTCCCTAGTTTTAGCTTTCTACTGCAAAATGTATTTGGCAAACTGCTTGGATTTCTAGTTTTGCTTCTTCAACAAAAGTCCAAAGCTGTTTAAAAGCCTTCCTCACCTGGAAACCTAGAAATGTCTACTGAAATTAGCAACCAATCTATGTAGTCTAGGGGGGTGATTTACATTTATGGCAGTTTAAGGGTCCTTTAGCTTTCCTGAGCAGTGGAAAGGTAGGTCAGCAAAAATGAGAATCAGACCTCAGGACTATGCTATTTATAAAACAATATAAAATCAAAAGTGAATGTATTGAAATGGTAGAAGAAATTGTATTTATATCCATGTCCTACTGTCTTCCTATTCCAGTGTCACAAAAGTCCTTTCTTTTCTGAACAGGAGAGATTTCACGGTATAGTAAAATTGTATATTTGAAAAGAATTGCTTTATACCAAAGTTGAATTAAAATTTGAGGAGCCATACCATAATAGCGTTAAGACACTCCTGGGCATGTTTTAATGGTCCATTAATACACGCTGCTGGTGGCTGAATGCATGAGGCTGCACATCTACAGCATGCGTTAATGGCCCTCTGAAACATGCCCTGTCATGTGTTAACACTAAATTACAATGGTACACTACCTGGGAACCCTCAGAAGTAACTTCCAAAAAAAAACCAGAGGAATGTTTTTGATCTTTGGAAAACATTATGATTAATTGCCTGCCTGTCTGTGTCGACTGTACTGTTCAGTTATTCAGTAAATACCAAAATGGTATTAAAGCAAATAAACTCTGTAACACCCACAGAAAACTACCTGGTTTTAAATATTAAAATGTTAATTAAAATATTTTTAAAAACCCCTGAACCACATTAGGCCTCTCATATAAATGCAGAATGATAAATCCTTGCCTTAAAGAGCTTATAGGTAAACATTGTATAGCTTAAGAAAGGTTATAAATGAAGAAGTTCAGTAAGAGATGCCTACATATTTCTGCTCTATTTTCCTTCTCCATTTTTACCTTTCACTCTAACCCACGCTTATTTCATCAAATGTAACCCTTTTTTACTCTTTCATAATAAGGATTTTGAAATACGAGATGTTGTGAGCCTTGATTACCTTGAGCAGAATGCTGCAGATCCTCATTAGAAGAACTTCAGCTATTTTTAAGTCAGAAGGGCCTTTCAAGAAGCCTTATGCATAGCAAACCTCTTGAGAAAAATACTTGAGCATATACTAAAATGTATTTCCACTCAGCAAAGCATTAAAGTTGCTCCATGAGCTTAAATTCCATTGAGCTCCAGTAGAAGGTACCCACACCTAAAGCTAAGCACAAGTGTGAGCTTCTTGCTGGAAGGAGATGCGCTGATGATGCTGGGCCAGAGCTGTCTGTAAAGTTGCCTTTTACATGATGCCATATAATGCTACACTTTAAAGTGCTGGGAAAAACAATCTGGTCACAAGTAAGGAAGGAAGATATTTTGAAAATATTATTTACTTACCTTAACAGGAGCAAAAGACAGCAGCATTTCATATGCTTAGAAGTTGTTTCTTCCTTTAGCATCTCTTGTTTTGACAACTAAAGCTATGATTGAGGAGAAAATGAACGATTAGTGTGCAGATTTATGTTCCTCCTCTCCTGCTTTTTTATATTATTTCACTGAGAGGCCTCTTAAATAAGATGTATTGAATAACTGGATCAAACTAACTGCTTATTAAAAAAGAAATAAAACACACCTTGTAAGAGATATGAGTAACTACTTACTAGGCAGACTTCTTTTTTCGTCCTTTACTGGCAGACGATACAATCCCAGTGTCACAGCAAACTGTCACCAAGTACAAGTCTTTACATTTATTCTGGAATTGTCCTACTCCAGTTCTGTCTGTTTGGCTGAAAAGTACCTGAAAGGTTTAAATATTAAAGAAAATTAATCAAATCAAAATTGGATAGCTTTGTGAAGTTGTGCTCTAGTCAAATCCAGCTCATCACAGAGACACGGGGGAAATGTAAAGTGGTGTGATATACAGAAGGTCCAGCACAGCCACCTGCAAATTAATCGACTTCCTGATTAGTAAGCATTTTTTTTTTCCTTCCAACTCAGCAAAGGCACAAGCTGCAGTGCTTTGCTACTAACTATGCTCATATTATTTGATAGCTGTCTGCCTGCTGCCTCTTCTAGAATTGGGACTGCCCAACAGTCTGTCTTCAGATATTCTGCAGGCTGGACCCTGAAACACTTTGTGCCAAGCCTGTCCAGGAAACATGTCTCTTTTCAGTGCTACCTGGAAAATCACCATTTCTGTTGTGGTTTCGGATGCTCTGGGAGAGATGATTTTCCAAGCACTATTAATAGCCTGCAAAATACACGCTTCACCTAGACTCCAAATGTTAATGAAAATGAGACAGGCAAGATTTCCAGGATCCATGTTCTGGCATTTATCACGCAGTTAATTTAACAAACTGAAATCCAGACAGAGTTTTAATTTTTCAAGCCCTCTGATATGTCACAATCTGGACCACATTTCATCTTTCGCCATGCCTGGGAGATGTGGGTCTACATTCACAAGGACCGTGGCAGAAAGCCTCTACCTTTCCTGCCAGCAGTTTCATGGAAAGGCTCCAACTCTTGAACAAATTCCTCAGCCCCACGAAACATCCCTCAGCTCTTTGGGGCAATCCCAATTTGTAAGCGGGTATCCACCTGAACATCCATCAGCTGAAGTGCAGGAGGGCTGGGAGCCCCTTCAACCTCCCTGTGGGTGGGCACACACTAAGCATGATACAGCTCTTTCAGAACGGGACTGCAGATTTGTGCTGCTGATTCAGGCAAATTTCGATTTCTCCTTGACTATAAAATGCTCTCAAGTCTTCAGATAAATTACTCATTTCTGTATCGGAGGCTTTCAATCATTTGCTTTCTTCTGGGAAGTCTCTCTCTCTTGTTTTTAGAACTCTCTTCCTTGTTGGACAGTTTTGTTCTCCATTATTTTTTCTGTATCTGCTTGTAATTTTTCTCTTTGGAAGCCCTTTCCTTTTTCTGAAACCAGTGCTGGCCCCTTACCAAAAATAGCAGATGTCAAGGTCTCACGGTTTGGTTACCCGTTAAAATAAAAGAACAGCGATATTGAGTCTGGGAATATGATAAGCTCTTTCTTTGCTGTAAATAGGATGTAAACATTAAGGAAACTTTGTCTATAAATTAAACTGTAAGCCAAGAATGAAAAAGAAATGTGTAGCTGGATTTTTAGCTGTGGAGTTATGAAATGGTGATACAGAATCACGATGCAGACACCTCCAAAACAGCACCGTTAAGAAAATTCAAAGGAACAGAAGTAATTACAGGGATATCCCAAGACCAATAGGAAGAAATACAGACAGAGAAAATCGAAGTTGCCAAGAAAAACTTCCTGACATTGAAATGCGCTCAGCTTTCAGCCCATCTCTCAGGGGAAGGGAAAGGCCCATCACTGGAAATGTTTAACACTAGACCGGAGGAATCATTAGAAAAATATACTACAGGGAAAAACTTGTTATTGGCAGAAAGATGGACTGAATGCTGTAAAAGGGATTTTCTATCTCTAATGTTTACTTTTTATGATAGTCATTTATGTTTTTCCTTCATTACAAGTACAGAAAAATCTATAAAAGTTATTGGCTCTGGCAGAGCATATTTAATTTCTATAGAGCAATGCTTTTGGTGCGCTCTAGCAAGGTTTAACTCTACTTCTTGCTTTTCCTCAGGCATTTTTCCACATACATTGCGAGGTTCTTTTTAGTGAAAAAGGTAAAATCTTCACAGCCTTAAATGAATATTCTCTTTTCTGAAGCCTTCGTAACATGTGTGCAAAACCCCAAGGAAAACACGCACCTAAACACCCCAGATCTGGATTCGGTTTAGGGGAGGGAGAAAATCATGTCAGAGATTTAAAGGGAGAACTAAAATAGCAGAAGCATAAAAGAAACATTCAGAACATGAAAAAGGGAAGGAGGAAGACATCAGATTTGGGAAAGCAGGAACAGCGCACACCCATGATGGGAGATGGCTTGCAGCTGTTTGGGGATCACCTACAGCCAAGAGGGCTGGGAGGTGGCACTGAGCAGCATTGGGTGATGTGGATATCTGCTTCAGTAATTCCAGTTTTTAAAGGACATGATTTCCCATATCCCTAAGTGATGAGCTGCATTCAGATGTGAACGTTATTTTTATGAGCACAGGAAAAATCAAAGAGGGGAAAAGTAAGGGTAACACCATACCTCCTGATGGCTCCTTGTTGCCCTGGCGTAGCACAGCTGGTTGGGGTTAAAAAATTGGGTCTTATCAAAAGCAAGTAAACAGATAAAAATCCTTCTATTTTCATATGTAAAACCCAGGTCCATTCATTACATCTAAACTCTTTTCCTCAGAGCACCAAAATCAAAAAAACAACTTCAAATTTTAGATACTGTATTGACCCTGAATACGCTAAAGGTTATTTCTCCCCATCACCTCCTGTCCCCTGCATCTCCTCATTGCAGACCACCAGGAGCTGGGGCTGGCGTTAGTGCAGCCGTGCTACCTGAGGGATGCAGGGAGGACAGAGGTGGTGGTGCTGGGCTATCCCTCTGGGGACGCTGCGACAATCCAGCCAAAAGGCATCTATTCTACCGTGGAGAGAAGCGGGATGAGGAATGGTTTCCAAAGACACAGGCCTCTCGGTTTTGCCAAGCAGCTTGAGTCTCCCTGCCTGGCTGCTGAGCAAAGGGTATGATTAATGGAAAGATGTCAGAATGATCATCCTCACTATCAGGAAATAGGGGACAGGGTTGGTTTGGTTTTTTTTTCCTTGACAAACTGGGGAGTGGTGGTAAGGGTGAGAAGAGAATAAGAGAGCAAAAAGGAAACAAGGAAAATTGAGAGGTTTAGAAGAGAGAAAACAGTAATATCTCACATATATGTATATATATAATACAACCTCCCCTCTGCCCACCCTTTTTAATATTTCTCTGGTGGAGTAATAAGATACCTTCAGCGTTATAAATAGCAGCACAGATGTTGACAGAAAAATGCTCCCTTAATTACCATACAAACTGCTTTACTTGAGTGAACCGTTTAAAGCGGCCTCCAAAGGAAGTTCACTCAAGCAATTCCACAGATTACAGCTAATGAACAATATTTCCTCGCTCCTATTTAGTGCTCATTAAAATGTAAAAGCCTTTCATTTTCAACAGGCACGCAATAAATAATTCGTCTCTCCCTCTCCCCGCTGCCTGGGAGCAGCCAGGATGGGAGTGGGGAGGGGAAGAGACCAGTGGGGAGGTTGGTGGGGGGGGGGGAATGCTGCAGGAGGCAAATAAGTGGGCTGGAGAACAGCGGCCAGTTCATTAAAATCCCTGGAAGCGGCGGTGGCGGCTGCTGCTCGTTGTGCATGGCAATGTCCGTGTCTGGAGCTCAGCAGGCAGGCTTGGAATCCAGCAGACAGCTCGTACTTGCCGCGCTCCTCCAGCACACCCCGCATCGGGGCGGGAGGGGGCGCAGGGTATGCTGGTATTCTCATGAAAGCAACACAGATAACTGGGAGAGGACAAAAGATGAAAATGCTGTGATGAAAACTGGCAGTCCAGCTCAGGCTGAGGTTTGTTTGGACTTCGTTTAAAATTTCTTGCTGATTTCAACCCTGCAACTACCCATCGCACAACATCCCTTTTGTGCTCACTTGTTGTCCTGCGAAGTTGAACAGGGTATTTGTAGCGTCAGAGGTTTGCTTCATTCCTTAGCTATTAAGATGGAGCATCGCACAGGGCCAGCCACACAAATGGTACCTTGCTGAAAAACAAGGTACGAGGCTGAAGACTAGAGGGGTCTGTGTATGTTCAGGTAGCACAAGGTGAAAGAACCCATGATTATTTATTCCCCCATCCCCAGCCTACTAGGATTTTAGCTTAATTTACAAAAAAAAAAATAATTACAAGTCAGTCAAATCATGAACCAAAGTCTTAGCAAGAAAAAAAAAATCAAAGTCCACAACTCTGAAATTATTATTTTAAGTAGAATTTCAGTGAAGTGGATGAATGGGAAACGTAGAGGTACCGGTTGGATTCAAATTAGTCACTGCACCTGTCTGCTCACAGATACATGGCACATAGAAACAATCTCCATCAGTTTGCATAGGAATTGTTGAAGAAGCAAAAGATCATAAACAAAAAGTTACCAAGCCACTGAGATGATATGCAGTCACCTGTTAGAAAGCTTCAGGAAAGGAAACCTATTTCACCCTCTCTTAAGGTGAATGGGTAAACCAGCACGTTAATGAAACACAACACTGATGTTAAGCTGGGGTACAAAGAAGGACATAGCTCAAAAGATACAGAAACAGACATTAACAGGCTGTAATTATAGATGGGAACATGACTCTTGCTTCCCTCATCTGCGAAAAATCTGTAGTACCCTTCCCACTGTTTTGGTCCACTACTGCTGTACTTTTTAATTTACTTTTGATTTTTTTTTTTTTTTACTCTGTTCCTCCACACTTTTAAGTGGCAGAGGGGCTTCACAATCCCTTCCTGCAGCCCCTCTTCTTCCTACCCCCACAGGGAACTGTGGTCCCCTCTGCCCCTGCGAGCACAGCCACCCCTTCTGCAGCTCTGCCCAGGAAAGTGAATGAGCAGCAGAGGCAGTTGTTCTGTCAAAGGCGATGTATTCCTGGGGGGGTTGTGTCTCTCAACCTTGGCAGGGATTGCCTGAACAAAATCCCTGATATTAGCCTCCCTGAACAGACAGAACAATCTGAGTAGGATAAAAACCATCAGAGCTTTCTCCTGTCTTTAATTTCAAGGCTTAAAAAATTGACAAGTGTATTTCCTGCGGTGATGCCGCTATACCCTGTACCTGAGCCATAAATAAGACTGTAGTGGTATTCAATCATCAGAAAATAAAAAAGAAAGTGGAGAACCAAGATCTCATATTGACCTAAGCCTCAGACTTAGATAAACTTGTCAGGAATATCGCTTTGTGGTGACTTTATCTTTGTTAAACTTGTGCGCAGGGAAGCGGCATCCTCAGAGCTCGCAGGGACCACTGTGACCAGAGGAGACCCACTGGCTGCATTGCCACAATGCCACCCCCCTGTAGTAAAATAAAACCTTGGCTCACGGATGCAATAAGATTTCTATGTCACAATAATAACTACAATCATATGTTTCCTTTGAGAAAAATATTTGCAATTAATAATTGCAAAAGGAGCACAGAGGAACCATAAGCTAGATCCCAGTCCTGCCCATGCCCCAAGTGCTTTCGGAAGAGGGGATGCCCTGCTCTTACTGGGGACCTACCGACCAAAACGTGGTAGGGTTTGTGCACTTGTGAACAGTGCGTCTTAATACCTCGCCCTCACATGCTTCCTGTAGGCAGGCAGCTCTAGCAGAGCATCAGGTTTACTAGCAATGCAATATTATTGATGCTTTCAACACTTGGCTTTTGACTAAGGTCATTTGAAAATGGTCTTCAACACCCATCTCATTTGCTTTTTTATGCTTGCCAATTTAGTGTTGTATTCACAGTGATTAATTAGTTTGTGGTGAAGGTTTATTAGGTAATCTTTCTGTCAATCAAAAAAATCATGGAGGTTTCTGAGCAAAGAACATCCAGAGATTTTATAAAGATAAGGAACTGATATTGTTACCTCTGTGTACAAGAAGTAGGAGCTTAGCCTCAACACATGGCCATGTACCAAAGACTTTAAAGCATCTTTTTTATTCATGTTCAACCACAAAAGCAGTTTGATTCCCTCAGATTTTAATTTTTAATGAGAATCTAGAAATCCCTTTACTTTCTCTGTCTACAGCCCACATTTACTGTCTGATGAACTTGTAGGGCTACTTTAAAAGATCAAGCACTAGACCTCAAAGGAAAAACTGCTGTAGCTCACCATTTGGGAAATTTGCTACGTAGTTCACTCATCTCAATACAACCCAAAGTGAGATGATAATATTTCATTAATTTAAAAGATCTTCACCTGGAAATTCTTTTAAATGTTCATACCTGGAAACACAATTTATATATTAAAAAAAGGAGAACAATTATACGAGATTTCTGTTTTTCATTATGTGTGGAATGATAACTGATATTCCTTTTAGGGAGGGATGAACAATTACATCAAATTAACTATTTCTAAAAATGTTTATCACCCACCTGCCTTCTTTATGCATGTTTTTACTGACCTTTCATATTGTTCCCTTCATTGCATGGAAATTTACTGCAATCTGTACTGCAGTATTTTCTATTTACAAGCTTTCTTATTGATGGACATACCTCAAAAATAAACCTAAAACAAAAAAAGGCAGAAAATGGCAAGATTCTTTTCCTTTTAGATAGGTAATTTAACTAATCTATATGAACTTGGTGTTTTCCAGAAGATCTTGAACCTTACTGTGAAAAATATAGTGAAGGTAAATGGCTTTCTTGACCAGAAAAGGTATTATACTGAAGAGGTTGGGAAGAATCACAGAATCACAGAATGTTAGAGATTGGACACTACACTGAAAGATCATCTAGTCCAATCCCCCTGCCGGAGCAGGAACACCTAAATCAGATCGCACAGGAACGCATCCAGGCGGGTTTTGAATGTCTCCAGAGAAGGAGACTCCACAACCTCTCTGGGCAGCCTGTTCCAGTNAATGTTTATCACCCACCTGCCTTCTTTATGCATGTTTTTACTGACCTTTCATATTGTTCCCTTCATTGCATGGAAATTTACTGAAATCTGTACTGCAGTATTTTCTATTTACAAGCTTTCTTATTGATGGACATACCTCAAAAATAAACCTAAAACAAAAAAAGGCAGAAAATGGCAAGATTCTTTTCCTTTTAGATAGGTAATTTAACTAATCTATATGAACTTGGTGTTTTCCAGAAGATCTTGAACCTTACTGTGAAAAATATAGTGAAGGTAAATGGCTTTCTTGACCAGAAAAGGTATTATACTGAAGAGGTTGGGAAGAGGGCTTGGAGATATTAGCTGATTAAATTACACACTACACAAACGCATGGCACATTATGATTTTTACAGAATTAAGGTAAAATGTAAAAAGATATAGATTAATACTAGGAATTTGACTAGCTTACCACTTTTCAGAGCCACTACTGTTTTAAATTACCCTGCTGTTGGTCTATAGATGTAAAATGGTCTATACCACTGCGAGAATAAGTAGGGAGTTAACTGGACTCCTTCCTCTGTCACCTCCTTGAAAAAGCTGTGGGTTATTTCTATCACTCAGAGGTGATGAACAGGCAGCAGCAAAATCAGATGACAAATTCAGATGAAATTTTACAGATGTACAATTTTTCTTCCCCCTAGCTAAATTCAGGAGTTCTTTTTGTGGGCTTTGGGATTATAGATCTGGAGCTGGAGCAGGAGAAGATAAAGGGCACCCGGGGCTGTAAATTGTATAACTTTGACATAAGGACAGATGATATAAAACTATAATCTGTTGAATATATAAACAGAGTATTTAAAAGCAGCTTTTCCAAATTAAGAAAGAAATAGGCAAGTATATGTCCATGAGAAAATAATTACAGCACATGCTCTACAGCTTTGATAAACACCCCTGCCCCACACCCACTCGTATATACAAACCCAATATAGACGTGACTCCAACTGATTAACATGAATACAGACAGGCAGGTTTAGGTGAGAGTTCACCCACAGACTGAGCTTGACTATGAGAATGAAATAGTTTTGAAATGTATTATTTTAGTGTTACAAACCTAGCAGCTGTATGAAAATATGTTCAAAATTATTCTGGAAGCCAGAACGATGTAATTTCAGTATATCCTTCTTAAACATAATTTTTGATTCTATTATTTCTGTTTCAGTTAGGCTACATTTTATGGAATTGGCTTTTGGAAAAGCTTTCATGGCTTTATCAAAAGTGGTAGGGCTCCATTCAGAGGTTTCCTTTCATGCCTAAGACATGAAATCGGAGTAACCAACAATTTGCATGCATAATTCCAGCATACCAAATGAGGAAACAAAGAGAGAGGCAAAAATGGAATCTGCTGCCTTCCTGGTCTTATTGCAGGAGACCATTGCAGAAAAACAATAAAAAAAAAAGCAAATTAGCTGTTTTCTTGAGATTTCCCCTGGAGAGCTGCACCACCAGCATTTCATCTATGGGTATGCGGGAGATGCCGGTACGCCTCGCATGCCCCTGGTAGATGGATGATACTGATGGCAGTCTAACTGGAACATCCTGCCTGAATATGAACAACAGATTTGTCAGTGTGTGACAGGCTGACAGCCCAGCTCCCAGCTGCTTGTCCACTGTTGTTAAATCAGTACCTTGTCTAAGTGTTCAGCAAAGAGGCAATCTGCTTCCTCCATTCGTACAGGCAGGTTGCCAGTTAAAAAACAAGCATTGGCTTTAGGCTGTGGTGCCATAATGCATTGAAAAGATGCAATTTAAACCTTTGTATACTCCTTAGGCAACAAAGAGCAGGACTTGGAAGTACTGGCTCAGACTCCAGACTATCCTTTACAAAACAACAAGGATAACTCCACAGGGGAATCATGAAAGAAATGCGTGAGGATTTGAAAGCTGGGGATGACTTAATAGAACTTATCTGCAGAGGAAAATATGGTTTATTTTGGTATCAGGGAAGGAAACTTGTGCTACTCAGGAATGTGCCAGAATTTCCTTTATAACCCTATCTTTAAGCAGTTTATAATTCATTAACAGTAACAATTATCTCTAGGCTGAAATTTCATATGCAAAGATGCAATCCAGAAGCACTTGAGCAGGGAAGAAAAAAAACCTGCTAATGTATACAGCAACACCAAGTTACAGAACACAAAGAAACAGCTGGTTTCTGGAGCTTTTTTTTCTGTGACAAAAAGTCTCCAGCTGGTTTCAGTTCTTTAATTTGGTTGCTCTTGGTTGACTATATGGAAGAGAGGTTTAAAAGCTGTGATGATAATGAAACGAGCTAAGGAAATCACAAATCTTAGCATTAATATTTTCAGCTTTTGGGTGCGGTGGGCATGCAAGGCAGCCTCTGAGGTGATGCTCAGCTACCTGAGAACTGAGGAGGATTTACACCACCAACCACAACCTCTCTTCGGAAGCAGTTTCGGTCTGCCACATCAGTCACGAGGTATATTTAAGAGTCCCTAAATGTAGATCTATACATCAGACACCCGCAGGCTGAGAAACAGCCATTATAATCTATTGGATCATAACTGAAGCTTCCCTGCAGTGTCACCAGGCACCCTTGTCCCAGGCCAACGTGCAGCCAAGGAGGTCTGACCGAGCCTCACGTTTTGCTCCCGTTCTTGGCTGGGAGCCTCACCCAGCCCTTCCAACCACTGCTGCTTCCTCGGGCAGAAATTTAATCCATTGTTTCCTGCTCCATGGGGAGCCAGCTGCACCTTCCCACCACTGTTTAGATGCTGCCTACCTTTGGCTAATAAATAATACTCAAGTCCTAAGTGCACAGCCACAAATATAAGGTTCTTTAGGCACCTGTATCTTGTTAAACATCTTTTCTATCCAGTCCTAGGTCAGGTAAGAATTCCTGTTCAGAACAATATTTAAAAGCATATGTTTCATCTGAAGTCACAGAGATCTAAGCATGAACTTGTCACCGCCTTTTCCAATGACAGCCCATCTCCATTTAAAAATTTCAGTAAAAACAAGAACAAGATTTATATGCATGTACGCATTTACATATATTCTTGAAAAATACCTATTCCAAAGTAATCATACAGACCTCTAAAATAAATTAGTTATCAATTTATCTCCTTTGAAACCCACAATATGGCTTTTAGAAAATAAGATAAACTGGAGGACAAAGAGACATGTAAAAAAAGCCCCTGCAAAGGAATAATTTGCTTGCAGAATAATATTTTACAACCTGTGTGGCCTACATGGAATACATAATGGTTCAGAGGAAAAGATATAGGTGGCAGGTTTAAGTCTGAATTCTCTTAGTAAGAAAACCATGTCTAATGAATACTGAAAGAAACTTTAGGTCACATCACACCATCAAGCATGCTGATAGCTAATAAAACAACTACATCTTATGAATGAAAGGAGAAAAAAAAAATCAAGGTAATATTGTACTATTGTGCCCTTCTCCAGTTTCCTTGTAATTACCAAGTATCCCATGAGTTTGCATGATGAAGTTTCTCCTTTCTCTAGCAGATATGTAAGACTAAGCTTGAAGGTAAGGTACTCAGACTACAAGGTTTGAGGTGAGAGCACAATTTGTCTACTACAGCTGAAGTCATTTTTACTGTTTGCCACAATCTAGAAGGGAAAGGGGGCAAAATATTTATGTAAGAAACACCTCCTCTGCATCTCATGTCACTGTTGTTAGGATGTGTCATAAAACTCAAACATAATTCTGTGACAATTAGCTTCATAATAATACATTCAGAAATACAATGCTGCATCCTATGCCAGAAACTATTTTCTGCTTCAGTGTTTTACTATGGCTGTGCTTTTTAACGAAGCCAACTATTTTAGACCAAAGCTGCTTTATTTTTTTTTTCCCCATGGAAAAGTAGGACGTTAATGCACTCACTAGCAGAATTTTCCCATTTGTGGGGAAAAAAAAGTTGTATTACAAAAAAAAAAATCACCAAAGCACTGTTAAAAATTTCAGCCTCTTTATACACTTCATGTTAGGACATTTATAAAATACTATGTTTGTTTGTTTTACCATCCTTGTTGATGAACACCTTTAATTAAATCTGTAGCTTAATTTTTTTTCCCCTCATTTTGTCCATCTTTGCAACTTGGCTAGTGACTGTGAACATCTAAATCACACCTTTCATGTAAAGCTACTTTCATATTTGTTTCTCAAGGATAATGAAATTAAGTGCCTTCAGCAGTTCTGCTTGTACAAGAATTTTTAAAGCAGCTATGTAAAAATGAGAATTAGTATGCTAATTAATATGTAGGCATTATCTTACTTCTTTATCATGATGCTCATGTTACTTGCTTGGCCAAAAAATAATAATGGCAAAAAAATTCTGAGTGAATATGAATCTGATACAACATTTACAAAATTCAGTGGAAACTTTCTCTTGAATCCAATGGGCTTTGGCTGTATTTTTAGGTAGCATACAGTTAAGAATACAAAAAATAATTGCATTATTTTATGTAAATTTTTTTTTAAATTGCTAATCCCACGCTACTGTAGCCTGTGACCTGGGGAAAGGGAGAGGAAGTCAATGGGTCAGATCTGTATCTCCAGTGAACCTGTGGCTCTGACCCTGGAGTTTCCTCTCTCTTCACTACATTCATAATGAGCAATAGCAATGTACACCCAGAAAAAAAAAAAAATCCCTTTCCCTCTTTTTTTAAATTCAGGGGGAAGAGGGCTTTGTATGTGATAACTATTTTTGCCTTCATATTCCCCATTTCAGGATGATTTTTCAGTCAGCATGATATTATGAATCCTATTTAACTACGCTTAAGATCTCTCATTTAGAGTTAAGTGGAAGAAGAAACGGCAAAATTGTCTTTGCAGATGTTAAGAAGAAATTCATTGCAAGCAATCATCATTTAATATCCAGTGCTGACTTTTTGAACAAGTGCTTTCTCTAAATAATAAATCAAATGAGTTGGCACTAACAATAACACCTTTGAATATGAATGAGGAAAACAAGAATATTAAAACAATAGAAACATTAACGTACAAAGCCCTGCTATTTACAGGAGGGAATGGCAGAGGAGAATGTGAAAAATAGCTGTTGCTTTGATTCAGTTTTGTTGCAACCTGTCTCCAGCAGTGATGATTGCTGTTATGGAAAGAGAACTGGGTCCTCGCAGCCATCAGGTACCCAGTCCCTCAAATCTAGGGATTTAAATTCTAGATTAACCACATAATTTATGAAAGTGCCATTGCCCTAATATCTCTGTTACGCTGACTAGACACATAAATAAAATACCGGAGGAAATTATGAGTGAATTTGCAAGGTGAGGATGCAAGTTTCAAACAAAATGAGCAGCAACTTCTAGATCAGCCATCAAACATTTAACTTGTTGAACGATCTGTTCTGATAGATGTATCTAATTACTTCAGACCACTGTGCTCCTGTGTGCCTTGACTTTCACAAACATACTTGTTACAACTTCTCCTATACATCTGAATGCTGGCAAATGCAAATAAAAATATTATGGGGACAATGGTAATCAGGATTGACCTAAACTCACTGACTGCTCTTGTGTCTGGGCTGGACCAACATTTTACCTTGAAGCCATCACAGGAAAGGAGACACAAAAGGATGCGCAGACAGCTACCGCGTAGGAATAATGTGGTTTTCTCTGGGAGAACAGTGTCACAGAGAGACTAAATGACTTCACTGAGGTCCCAGGGAAAGCCTGGTATCATCTCTAATTAAACGTTCGAAACAGCCCCTTAAACACCGTGCTACCCCTGCAAACATGCGGTGGCTTTGAGAAGAGGAACAAAAACCCTTACGTGCTATGAACTCGGGCACAAAGAAGTGAGACACTGCTCTGCAGATCAGTGCCACTTACCTGTAGGTATCGACAGGGCTGGGAGGGCATCCTGGCAGCCCTGTCCTGCTGCAGGGGCTGAGGAGCAGCAGTGTTGGTGCTCCCCAGCTTTGGGGACTGTGCCAGCCTTGTACTTCTTTCTGACTGCCCCAGACCTCTTTCCGCTGGAGCTGGCACAGGTGGGGAAGCTGACTGCAATCTATTCTATTATATCATGAAAATGGCATAGTTTTAAATCCTGTTGTCGAGCTCTGTCTAGTGACCTTATACCAGGTCCCAGTACAAAAGCTTTTTTTTTTTTTTTATCAACAAGTGATTTTAAGGACCCTTGAGATAACCGCACTTCATTTTAATTATATATGAAGTACAACCACATCCTTGTTATGCTTTCAGCTTTATTGGAATTTGCTGTGGCTTTCTTCTTGCCTTATTGGGGTATTGCCTACACAGTCCCACCTACTATGGATATTCCTAAAATATAAAGAAATAGGATGTTGGAGTAAACTGCAACATTGTACATTTGTTCAGCATCAGACAGTAAGGGAAGATGATTCAGCAGCACATTGCTACAGACTGATGTTCCAGACCCTACAATCAAACGTATTTGGAAGCAATTGTACCAGATGGCTGCATATTACAGAAGGTTCAGTGCCACCAAGAAATTCAGGATGATAATAATAATAATTAAAGAAGGATTTCTTCATAATTTTGCTCATGGCAAAACTATGGTCTTTCTAAAGGTGATGACCAAGTATTATTCAGATTTCAACAGCCACTTTGGATGCATGTTTAAAGTCAGGCTACAGCAGCATGTAGCTATATCTAACACTCTGCTTAGTGTGTGTAAAGCAGCAGGAAATCTTCAGTCTGAACGGGAGGGGGGGAAAAACAAATCAGTGATTCACTGAAGCTGAAATCTTCGCTTTGTTGTATACTATTTTTATTCTGAGTGTGCAGATATCTGTAACTGCTGAAGGCTGAAATGAAAAACTCTTCTCAATGGCATCCAAGTTAAAGTGCTGCTTTTTCAGTATGTGCACATGCACACATAAACACAGTGAAAATACAGCAAGTCCATTTTTGGAACCCCCCCACATCTTTTCAAGACAAACAGGACAACAATGGGTTTTTCTGGTGAGTCACATGGGGAAGTCTCCTAAGGAGGGACACAGCAGCCCTGCCACAGTGAACAGTGAGAGGAGCGGTCACTTCTTGTAGGGCAGATGCTGCCATAGTTCCAGTGTGTGGAGGAGAGGGTGGCGGTGCTATGGATGTGTCCTCACGGAGGCTGTGGACATGTTCTTCACTCTGGGAAAAAGCAGGCACTAGCACTGGGATTTCCAAATCCTGCTGTGTACCTATGAGGGTGAACATATTTTTTTTTAAGACTTTGGATACTTGCACAGGGGATGGATTTCAGGCTGTGCATAGTTTCTTCATTGGCAGAGGAATGAACATTACTAGCCTCTGCTGTTCACAAGCACTCTGTTGCAATCTTCAGAAGGGATTTAGAAGGTAAATTAACAAAAAATAGCACAGATTTAACGCTCTGAGATTGAACTGCAAGTTCAAAACTGTAGCAAAAGCACTTACTGTATCTGAAGCCTTCAGCCAACTGCAGCACTTTATCTCACACAAGTGTTTTGCATATTTGCCAGTACTTTACCCTGAAGCACAGAAAGAAACCTTTTAGGAAAAAAGTTAGTCAATGCTAAAGTAATAAAACTCTGTGGTAGAGAACTAACAAAGTGACTTCATGACAATAACACAGAAAGGGCATTTTAGACTCTCTTCCAATACACCTGCTGTAAAACCACAGAAGAATATAATTCAGATTGTATCATGCAGTTCCCTCTGAAATCTTGAACAGCATCCACCCATCACCCCACTTGAAGTCATCACACAACCCACTGGCCACCTCCATACAGGGATCTTCAAACATCTGAAGCAGCCGAGCATCTATTGCTGCCTCCCAGAGATTACCCTTGTTATACATTCCCTCTCCCACTGCTAAGAAGTTTGACCCACAATAAAGTTGCCTTTTGAAATCTTTCATTAGTACCAGTTCGATCAATAGCTATGCATAGATACAGGACTTGCCAAGAAGGAGAAAAGTTAAATGTAGTGTAAGGCTGAGGAAGAGAATGATACCAGCCATTCAAGTGATATTTATGTGTGATAACATCAGGCTTATTGTAGCCACAAACTGAACTGTAACAACTGATCCCAAACTATAAATCTTTAAATGATCACATGGTGGACAGGCGCAGGCAGGTACAACTTAATCAGCTGAGACCAGAGTCAACTGAGGTCTAGCTGCTCAGACTGCTGGTACCTGCTCACATTTATGAGGTATTTGAATAAAAAAAGCTGAGAAAAAGCAGGCTAGACTTTGCCACAAGCAAAGGTTTAGTAGTGGCCTAATTATATTCCTTTGTGAGAGTATTTCAGCTAACCATCTCCATGAACTCTCTGCTCCAGAACATAATGTTGAACATTAATGCTGGGCTAGCGCCACGCAGCACCGTACTCAGGCACACCCAGAGCTGAAGCTTTCAAATCCTTCCCTCGGAAGCACGCGCAGTCTGTAGGCTTCTGCTAATACATGCATACATCTTCACACTGCTCCTTTCCTTGTGCCTTCCCATTGCGGGAAATGGAGCTCCCTGTATTTTAGACAATGATTCAGCCATGAAAGCTATTGCCAAAATTGCAGCTACCTGGGATTTTGTCAGAACTTGCTTTTTAAATTCACTTGCCCTAAAACTTTCTTTAAAACTGTTAAGAAGTTGTAACAGTTGCAATTCACTGTACTCGCGCAACACTGATCATCTTTTGCCTTGTTGCACTAGATATCCAACAAGCAAACCTCCTTTTGTTTGTAATAAACGTATAGCTTGTAACACAGTATAGCTGTGAGATATTTTTCTCAGTAATATTGATGGGTTGATATCTTTTTACAAACGAGTACTTCAGAAAAGACTTAGCGGGATAGTCCTAAATGATTATATTTAAAATACAGAAATTATTGAACTATATTTACTTCATATATTTTAATGGAAAACCTGCTTATTTAAATACGCTGCACACACTGAATTTCTTGGTTATGAAAAAAAAGTGAAAAATATTATTTGCTTTTAGGTAATCGGATTCTGTGGGATCTAATCCTATATCCTATTTATGGCTGTGCTAGCTATTCAAAATTAAAATGAACCTTTCATCCGTGTGTATCATAAATGGGCATTTATCAGGATTATATGATTTTGCAATCCATCTGAATATGTAACCAGAATTTGTTTTCTTTTCGTTTCACTATGTAATTACCATGCAACAATAACAAAAGTGACATGTTTGAAGAACAGATAAAATGCTGTAAATTGGCCAGTAATGGTGATATTTCCTCATCTTCTGAAAAACCCATTTATTCTCTCTCTCAACAAATCAAGGCATTGTCAGCCCATACTCATCTTGTGGCCAGAAGGGCCCTACCAATTTCTAGATGTAAGTGAATACTGGAATGCAGATGAGGGCTACTAACTAAGGCTTTCAACCCAGGCAGCTGGTCTGAGCTTGCCTCAATTTCTAAATCATCCATAATGGGGCCAAGACCTCCGAAGCACTAAAAAGAGCGAGTTGACATGCCGGACAAACTGTTAATTTTTTCCTGAAGAAGCTGCTATATTGCACATCTGTCACTGCTGTGCAGACAATTACTCACAGAGTGGAAAAAAAAGCTGCTGCTTGTTCCTACTGTAGTTGTTAACGGGCGTAATGGAGAAACACAAGAATGTGACAGCCACGACAGGAAGGCTTCCCAGCCCTCTCCATCCTTTGGTAAAGTTGTATTTAGAAATGAAAACATTTGAAAGCATCCCCGCTCTGTGCTGCGCAGAGTCTGAACTGCTACAATTCAAACCATATCTTAAGTCATTTGATATTCTGTAGCTATATGAGAGGTGCAAGCTGCAAAAAATGTTGTACTTCAACTACTACCTGCCCTAAAAATCTGACCTTCTAAATCTTTGTGTTGCCCTGTAACACGCACAGGTAAGATTTTCAGACACCATCAGTGTAAGAAAAACACAACATGAAAGGTGAGAATAAAGCTGCTGAAAGTGCTATCTTTCATGTTACATTTCTTAAATACCTATGAAAATTAACATGAAAAATGCCTAATTGCAAAACACCCACAAATTTTAGCCCAACAGGTGCTCAAACTACTATTGTTCTGAGCCAAACGCGGAAAATGATTGCCAGAGGTCCAAAGCTGGGGCAGCCAGACAGCCTGTGCTTGGTCCTGGAGCAGAGTGTGGGACCGCTCAATGAGCAGGAAAACTAACCAGGTGGGGGCTCATCATCATATTCATCAAAGCTGGTAAACGAATCCACAAAAATCACAATCTTCAACCACAATAGCCTCACCAGTCATTACACGCTTAGCGTAAATTTGTATAACATACCAACCAAAGACAGGCTGACCTATGGAATGGGTTTAATATTTTAATTATTAAATCAGCATAGAGAATGATGAAAGCAATGTACCAAACCTTTCTGTCAGAAGGAAAACCTTGAGACAGTAACCTACTGCTGGCCCACAAGCTTCTTGTCCCTGGTTTAAGAGGTTACATGACTCACATGTCAACTGAAGCACACACCTGGTTCCAGGCACAGTTCTGCCAGCCCCAAACGTGAGGAAGTCTTGACTCAGAATTCCTCTTCCATCAATTAACAATTTCAATTGGAAATAATTAAATGAATTAAGAAAATAAAATACTACCTTCATGGTTCTATTTCTTTTCCTCTGGCACAGGAAAAATCAGACACAAATGGATGATGCTTGCCAGGTAATACACAAAGAAGACTATATAGCACATGATCACAAGGACTCATTTGAGGTCAAAACCAGAAAAAAATTCAAATCCATTTTTAAGGAAGATGTGCTGATATCAGTTTGCAGACCACCACCTCAGCAGTGACAAAGCACCGGTGGACTGTCCTGGAGAAAAGGGGTAGAAGGGCAGCCGAGAGCAGGATGACAACAAACACTCCATTTTCTGCAGGAAAACTAAAAAGCCCCAAGGAACACTCTTCTGTGGCAGAGTGGCCACTGTCTGCAAACTGGAGGACGATTTATGCTGTCTGATAACTTAAAGGTAGAAGACAAGGTACAAGATAAAACAAAGAGGCAAGAGTAGATCATACCCTTGGCAGCTGGTGGCACTGTCTTGCTAGAGAGAAACTGGGATCTACTTAAACCATTGAGGTAGAAAGTGATGCGTCTGCGCTTAGGACACCAGCAGGAGTTTCTGTGGTTCACTTGCCGGGTGATTATATATTCTAAACCTGCTAAATAAAATAGTATTTATTACCTGTGACTCAAAAAAAAAACCCAAAACCTACACTTTCAGAAAAACTTTCAATAAAAACAAAATTTATGACATTAAACTGATGTCTTAAAATACAATAAAGATCACAAGTTAGGTTAAAAATCAAAACAGAGTAAGAGCATATTTAATTTACCAAAGTTAATAGTGAGGAGAAAGTGGTAGCTTGCTTCACTGCAGAACTCGGACTCATTGTGTGAAATGGGTGAAAAATGCCACAGAACGGAACAAAATTTCCACTTGTGACTGCAGCAACTCCTGCCTGATCAGCAGGTGATGCCTGTGGCATCAGGCTGGTCCCTTAAAAGCACACAGTTGACATAATGCTTCCACTGAAAACTCCTGCTTCAAATAACATCCAGAGTGATGAAACCTGAAAAGAAAAACCAGTGTCTTGATTTTGGGGGGACTGTTACCTCACATACCTCACAGTGACACACACGGTCAGACTTTCAGTTTTCAAAAGATCTCAGCCCACCATGGCCATGTTCAGAATACCTACAGTAAGTGAAGAGAAGAATATCTAACTTGGAACAGCCAGGAAATTTTGGCCAAGATCCCACATAATCTCCCCTTCCACCTACCTTTGTGACCCTTTTTCCTTCTCTTCATCAGTATTTACCATAAGAAATAGCTGCTGAATGCAGCCCCATACAAACAAAACAAGAGCTCTCATTCCTTGTAAGCTTCAGAAACCGCCTTTTATCTAGGGGAATGTCTTCAGACTATTTCTCTCTAAAGGTATTTTTCAGAAACAATTAGGATCACAAAGGTAGTATATAAAGCGTCAGAGAATTTTTCTATGGCTTGAAAAATAATTATCAGCTTATTTGCATTGTTAAACGTTAATTAGCTACGAATGGTAATTTTAACAATGCAATACTTCAATTTCTCATTACAAAATAATTTCTGCTCTATTAATTAGTTCTAACAATAACTCATAGTAATGGATGACACCTTAAGTGAGCTATTAAATGTACTTTACCACTGATTAGGAAAAAGACAACTGAAAAAAACTGGCTAGGTTTACATAAAGACAGAATATGAAACAATACATTGCAGATTTACTGACTTTCATAGGAGCAACTCACCCCTTTTAAGTAATGTGGACTTAGCAGAGCTGAAGGCTGTGTCACACTTCTGGGAGGTATGTGGGGTGGCCATTTAACAAATGGCCTCACATTTATCTATTGTTTTTGTAATTTTATGTATGACACCAGTCTCTATGGAGAGCCACACCTATGTGCATGTTTGTGTGTTTGCTTGTATAGACACACACACACACAGAGGCAAATAACTTCATTTTCTCAACTACACAATAAAACAAAATTTTGAGTTTTGCCTTTTTGATTCACCAGGTCTGAACACGAATGTCGTTCCAGCCTAAATTCTTCAAACAGACGCTATTCTGGATGGTGACAAAAATCACCACAGGATATTTCTTTTGCCATGACATTTTAATCTTTTCATCGAGGTCCAATAGCTAGTCTTGTAGCGGTTCGTTCGGAATGATCCCCGTCTCAAACCACTGCCTAAAAATCCATAACCAATCCTGCATGACAAATGTACGAACTTCACAATGAACCAGATGCTGTTCCGCAGTAAAACGGCGGACTGTGCCAGGAACAAAACCCCATGCTGGCAGCTATCAAACTCCACAATCAGTCCTTTTGGCCGTTCTGGTAAGTCTGAGCCTGCACGTACCAGGATGCTATTGGTAACACATCTCAGAAACTGGTGCTGGTCCTTCCCCATGCTCACCTTTAAACTTGAAGGGATCAGCCCATCGGAGGCCACATGCTGCTGGTCTGTGGGGTGAGTAGTCATGGATCAGGTGCCAACACAGCAGCTGCTGGGGCTCTGGTGAGCGAGATAGACCACAACTCAAACTTCTCATGGCAAAGACAACCGAGATTAACAGGTCACATTGTTACTACTGGGGTCAGTGGAAATTACCTTAGATGTTGTCTTTCACAGGATACTTCAACAATTCCTAAGGAAGTTTTTGAGCAAGAAATGTGTTTTTCAAAATGTACTCTGTTGAGCTGCTGCTCCCAGGACTTGCTGCATACCTGGAGCCTCCAGACCTGCCTATGTTGCAGCTCCCTGGATGATTTCAGATCTTCCAGTTTTTGGTCTGTGATGGGGAACATGCAAGTTTGGAGAGACTCTGTGAGACCTCCTCGCTGTGGGGCCCAAAGACAGAAGGCTTCAGGGGCTGCCAACTGTCAAGGCTTCCAGGCTCTTTGATTTTCCAGGAGGGAGCCTGAATTCAAGTAGTTGGCCTATGGTAAAGCCAGAGCTGAAAACTGTGGCAATCTGGTCTCTGAATAACCCATAGAATTCACTGTGTCTGGGCCACAGTTTATCAGAAAAGGCACAACTCCACAAAGCATCAGATTTTGCTGAATAAACATTATCTGATGCAAAAATTCTTACTTTCTTGGATGAATACAGAGTCTAGATCACACATGAGAACAGCTTGATTCTAAGGACACCTCTGAACACATGAATTTGGCCCACCATAGTGCAAATTCAGATTTTATTCCATTAAACCTAAGCCAATGAGGCAGAGTCACAACCACAGTCAGCTTAGCCAGTATGAAACGCCTCTGTGACCCACTCTCCGGAAGCCTTGAGCAGCATTCATGGCTGTGGACATTCAAAAGGAAACCCAGCTACAGGAAGCATAGCTTTTAATGTTAGCCATTTTTAAGATGTAGTTCTATTTGTCATCATTCTACTCTAATTTGATTGGTAACAAATTAAACTGATATTTTTCCCCAAGTCAAGTCTGTTTTGCCTGTGACAATAATTGGCAAGTGATCCCTCCCTGTCCTTGTCTCAACTCACAAGGTTTTACCTTTTGTTTTTTCCAGTTTTCCTCCCCAGCCCACCATGGTGTGAGCCAGTGGCCGCGCGGTGCTGTGTTGCCCGTTGGGCCTAAACCACAACAATGGTATTCACGTCCAAGACATTTTAAAATCTTGTATTAGCTCTAGTTACATTTATATGATTTATGTTGTAGATCATATCTACTACTACCAGAAATGAGGGCCAGCATTACATATACCAAGAGTTTGGCATTTAGAAAATTTTAGATAAATACTCCACTTTCTTCACAAATGGCAGAAAGCCTAGACACTTGAGGTAACCTGGAACATTTTGAAAAAATAAGGCAACATATGCAGAATTCAAACTTAACTCTTAAGACTTGAAACCAAAAGTACAGAATTGAAAATCTGCATACTTGTAAGTGCAACTGGAGAAATTCTTGTGCCCTCCACCACAATATTTTGTAAGACAACAGCCAAGTTTGTGCAGGAGAGAAACTGATGGGAGTGGTGAGGATCTTCAAAGAAATCAAGCAGCTAAATGCACATTTATTGGGAGGAAAAACAAAACACATTATTGCCAATACTCCAAAGAATCTCCTTGCACCATTTAAGTCTACCTTGCAGGATAACATGCTGAAACCACACTATAGGCATTTTCCAAGGAAGTTAAATGAAAAAAAATTTACAGCTCATTAAAGAAAAAAACAAAACTCATGGAAATGAACATCCAGGGAACAACCTGAGGTCCAGCACCAACAGTAAGAGATGCTTCAGAAGATGACAGAGGAAGTTTGAGAGTGGACAAGTGTAAAACAAGCTGGTTAAGCTGACTCACTGAGAAAGTCTAAAGGATTCAAAGCAGTAGATGCATGAGAAGTTTAACTTACCTCAGGTACTAAAATTGCCAGCATCCTTCAAAGATGGGTCAAAACACGAGTCCATTTTGCCATTTTGACTCAGTATCTTGTGGCACCAAGTTTCCTGTTGCAGGCTTTTCTTAATTGTTTATAATAGCAGTTTGAAAGAAAATTAAATTTACTTGTTTCTTGCTGTTCTTGTCTCATGTGACAGCTTTCCTTTTATACATTGGAGAAAATATTACTTGGGACATTTGCACTTTTCTTCTGCATACTCCTGATGTGTGTTTTCCCCCCAAATTTAAGAGCTATTTCAGATTTCTCATTGTATTGTAGCCTCAAAAGTGATTTTGATCCCTTCCATTATCTACAATTCTGACTTTTCTGCTACATTCTTTTTGAACTAAAAACATTTTATATTTATTTCTTCCTTTTTCTTGTTACTTTACTGAAATGAAAGACTACGTAACACATCCAGAATCAACTACTCAATACTAAACTGCCTGCCTGATGGTGTCGATTATGGCCCAGACAACCTGGTGTGAGCAGTTGGTTGTGAGTTATTTTGAGCTGTGCAAAATGGAGAGATTCCTGCTTGGAATTGTATTCTGACTCCCTGTACTGCTGGGATGTACCACGTTAAGTACTGAAAGGATAAACAGACAGTAACCACAAGCCAACCTGTATGTTACAGCAGACAAACAGGCCCTCTAAAGAAACTCCACACTGACAATGGGCCAGCACAATCCATCAAAGGGGTGGCTCAGTCCAGTGGTCTGTGGGAACTCTGATGCCATGGAAAATGTAGGACTCATATCTTTTAAGGGGAAAGAAGTTAAGTCCCCAATCTGCAAACACTTGCATGCATGCTTATTTTTAGACCTATGTAGTACTTCACATCTTGAAGTCACTGGAGATATTTCTGTGCAGAAAGCATTACATATCTTCCAGTCCTCATCAGCCTGGGGCCACGGGAAAGAGAGGGGACAACACAACAGCCTGCGCAGGCAGAAGAAATTTCAAGCTTTCAGTGCCAAAATCTCTTAAAACAACTGACACAGGCAACAGTAGGCCATTCAGAAAACTGGCCTAGAGAGGTACTGAAAAACAACTTCACAGGACTAACAGAAACAATAGAAAATCTTGGGTAGCATCACTTAGCAGATAGATAAGATTACATTTTAAGTATAATCACTTAAAAGATATATAGGGTTACAGTTTTTCAGAAAAGTGGACAAACATTAAAGATAAAATACACCCCTAAGGACAAGGGACAATTAAACTGAGTGTATCTATGATCAAATATTCTGAAAGAAAATATCATTTTAATAAGCTCACATATTTAATCAGTATAAATACATGAGAATAAAATATACATTCCTCAGAGACTAATGACTTATATTCACAGTTTCAGAAGGCAGACTCCCCTATACTTAAATTCATCATAGCAATGCTGTAAGCAGGCCAAAATTACAGCTTTCTACAGACGGAATACCTCATATTAATTCAAACCACATTTCACGGTTAATAACCACAGTTCTCGCAGATGCAGGAGATCAAGAATCTCAGTGATTTTCATCCTTTTACTTAAAGATTGAATATCCAAACACAAGTAATACCATCATGGTGGAAATGCCTCCAATTATCTGTTTTGTTGTAGGAAAGGAGAAGAGAATCATAGGAAGCCCAAACACTTACACCAGAGTTACCTACTACCAGTCAGTTATGAAACTTTTGTTGCTTTTGTAAAGTTTTCCACAGTAACTTAAAGCACACTTACATTAAGAAGTTTGTTGACAGTTTTACTGGACAAACTCTTGTAGCTTGTAGTAGACAGTAGACACAGCTTATATCAATCTAGGCCGGTAAAGTTCTTACATAGCTTTTTTTAGGAAATAGACCCACTTGAGACAAGCAGAATATCCACACTGAAACTGCTGCTCCTCCTCCAATACTTTTTCTGGTATAGAGAGGTCATAAAAACAAACCATCCCAAACAACCTAATCTTAAATATTGTACCTGTAACAAAACCCCACTTAACCACAATAAACCTTTTCCAGGGAGAATTCAAAGCAAAACCAAATAATCTTTAAAAATGCCATTTTCTCTTTTAACATTTTACATTACCTTTGCAGTGGGACTACAGGTGGATAAAGAAGTAATTCTGTGTTTTTTCAGACTGAACACACACATAGCCCACTCTACTGTGGGTAATTCGGTTATGCAATTGCTGTGTGCTAACTATGCCACTGCTCCTGGAAACTTTGCTAGTGATGGAAGTCTAATTAAAGTCTCTTGACTTTAGAGTAAGAGGGAAGGGACCCTCATTTCTAATATGCCTTTACTGAAACTGCCCTGGGAACGTGGGGAGAGGGAAAGTAAAACAAAGGTGGTGTGAGCTCTCCTTGGAAGGCAAGAACTGTTGGAAGAGAAAGCCCAAAGTCCTGTCACAGTTATCAAAGTATATACATACCTAAACAGTGGAGAGAACTTGTATTTAAATGTCTTAGAAGAATACAATAACAGAAGTACTGCAAATGTCTTAAATGAGGCATTTCCCGACATTGTGGTGTAACCTTTTCAGATGGATATTAATAACAAACTAGAAAAGAAGTACTAGTAAAAAGGTACATATAATACTACATGTAGTATAACAGCTTTAGCATCATATGCATCTGCTTGCTACAAGGTATTATCAACCTTAATTATATTTTCAGAAACAGCATGGTTTTGTACTCACCTGTGCAATAACAATGCTACTGAAAAGGGCAGGTTAGAGAAAAGAACATACAAAGCCCATGAAGAACAGAGTCTATTTATTTTATTTCATCTTGCATTTGTGTTGTCAAAGCAAAGCATTCTATACAGATTATTTAGCTATTTACTGCCATTCTACACCCACTATTGACCTAATTGCAGAAAGACAAATGCAGGGACAAACTTGTTAAAATGAGCATATTGATAATGCTTCTCTGACTTCGACAAATATTTATTTAAAAATAAGATCCTGCTCATGGGTTTATTTTATTAAGAGTTAATGGCTCAATTCACAGAACTTTGAGACATGATAGAACATGTAGCAAAATGCAACACTGCTAATATGTAATGTCTCTTCTCTCCACTAAACGTTCTGCATAGGCAGAACATTATGGTAACAGCTGAGCTACTGATTAATCAAACGCCTAAATGGAAAGAGTCTGGTGAATGATGGATGGCAACTTTCAGATATAAGATGATTCTATATTTATTTGTGTAGGCAAAAAACCTTCCGTGTCATAGCCAGTAGGAACTATTATCTGAAAATGCTTGTATACGTATTTTAAAATAATGTGAGCCAGCTTTATACCAGGTATCATAGTATGCGTGCAAGTTAGGTACGGGAAAGACCTGAGGAAAAAAAAATCCAAGCACTCTGGCTTGTTTCAAAGCTGACTAATATTGCAACGGCTTAAAAAAAAGAAAAGAAGCACAATGTATTTTTGATTTGTTTCTTAACACTACTTTTAACTGTGCAAAATCACACTACTGGAATATCTTTAACACCACTCCTGTGAGATGTGGAAAAACAGAAATGAAACGATAGCGTGAATCAGAACGGGAATTTTACTGCAACATAAAACCACAACATAAAAATATTAAAATGTTATTTTGACATGAAAACATCAAAACACTAAATTAAAATATTTTAATAAATCACTTTGTTCTACAGCTTCTAACAGATAAAGTTGACTGTCAGCTATGGCATCTATGAGAATACCTGCTGGTAAACAGACAAGGCGTATCTATATCTATATAAAAATCAATTTGACTAGTCTTAATGTATAATAGTTTCTCAATAATAGACTGATTTAAAACAAAAAGTTGCAAGATTTCCAATCAGACTAAACAGTTCTTCCATTATGGTTGTTTACTAGGTTGGCTGCTTCACTGTATCTGTATGAATGGAAGAATAGAGTTGAATGGATAAAGAAGCTTTCTCTCAACACGTATCCATGACTTCCCTCTTATCTTTTTAAAACAGGAAACATTTTCAAGCACTTTTGGAGCTGCAGACTGATTTCTTGAGGAACTACTGCTACAGAAATACTTCAAACAAGCATTATATGGGCCATACTTAGAATTTCCAGCCCAAGATACTCAGGTGTTGTAACCAAAGCATAACAAAGGACTTTTAACAGAGAATTAATATTCCTTTACAGTTTTGCAAAAGAGCTAGAACAATCAGAACCTAAAGATTCACTTTCAGTCCTTAATTCATATGTTGAAAATTATTTTAAGGAATTTCTGATTGTGGCGTACAATACCAAGAAGTCTCTAGAATTCACCTGCCTTCAGTAGCACTTTGCATGCCACAGATTCATTACTGTAAATAACACTTATAGAAGTAGGCACCTCTGTTAGCTGCAGAACGCCAGGCTCTCAGCCTGTTGCAATTATGTGGCCCCAAAATTCTTTGGATATGGAATGTATTTAACTTAGTTTAGTTGTGCAAGAGATATTTGAAGCAGTGAATTCACAAGGCTCCAAAACCTTCCAATAAAAAGTATGTGTTGACCACAAATCCCAAGTCTGTTTAAAATTTCTTATAATTTCCAAAGCAAAACCACACAATCATATCAAGTATTTAAAAAACAATAAATAGTTCTCCCAAAACTCAGAGAACATGTGCATTTGGCTATCATTAAAAACAATATCAGGTACTAACCTTTTACTCTACACTGTGTATATGGTGAAAGAATGTTCCCAAACCGACAGTACTCACAGTTGAAAGCTTGAATATTTCTTTTAAGCAAATTTAATGCTATAATGTTGCTACTTCTTGTTTTCCTAGTATTATTTTTCTCAAAAAAATGTGTGAAGTTGAAAGGAAAAGAGAAGCAATAAAAACTCTTCTTAAAATTCATTACTGTATTTCACAGTCACATGAAGGAAACTGTGCTCTTTTTATTCTAAGGAAATATCTTTGCAAGTATCAGGAGGCATGTATTTTTCTCTGCAGTTTGGGAGCAAAGAAGTCGAGAGATCCTCCTCTTGGGAAAAAAAAAAAAAAGACTGGAGAATCAAATCCTGTTCCCTCTGCAGTCAGGGTAAATATTGCCAGCTACTACAGGGGTGGGCAAGGGGGGGGGCAGGATTTTCTCCTTAGACCATCTGAACAACAGTTTCCTTCAGCCCTGTAAATTTAATTTTAAAGTGGAATTTGTTTTATACTGCAGACCAATAAGTACTCTAGGAGCTTGATTGGTTGGTGCTTAATGAAATTGCTTCTGCTGACATTAGATACATTAGGATACTGATTAAAACACTTAATGATCCCTCTTGATTTTAAATTGCTGGCTTAGATTTGCAAGATGCCATCAAAGTATCTTTTTCCTTCCTTTCTTCCATCCTAATCCAGTGTCTCCTTGCCCTTTTTCTGTTCATGACCCTTAAAGGTTGTGGCTCATTGGCACCAGTACGATCACAAGCCAAATGATAACACTACGTTGAACACTGCATTGTTTAAAATATGCCAAAATACAGAATATAAACACCGAAAGACAGTCATCTTCATCTTCAAGATACAATTTCCTGATTCAAAGCTTAAACTATTCCTACATGTGGAAACACTAACTTTTTAAAAATTTTTGCTCAAAAAAGATAACCCTATAAATGCAAAAACAAGTATAAAAGCTTTACTTTTGAGCTTGAATGTGGAAGACAGTGATACATTGCCAAATAATAGTGTTGGAATGGTATTCCTATGACAACAAAGCCATTTTTCATGCTCTCATACAAAATTGCTTATCATATCACCTTCCAGTGGGAAACTTGTATATCTTACGGGCAAAATGACAGCTTATCTTCAAATACTGTTAAACACTAGAAACACCATGTTTGGAAATTTTGCCTGAAGAGGGGGAAAACACAATAGCTGCAAAAAGTTCCATTTTCCTTGACAAATCTTATCAGGATGCTCGAGATGAAATTATACTTACCCAAAAAAATCTGCTTATATACTAAAACCCGCTGTGTCAGAAGTTTTTAAGAAAAAAAGTTAATATACTGTATTTTAAGCTTAATACAAACTTTAAGACCACAGAAAATAAAAAAGTAGAAGTTTTTGTACATTTTAGCACCATTATAAAGTTAGACTCAAATGCCGGTTCTTGTCACCATGGCTGTACCTTGCAGCTGGTGTAGCTAATGTGGAGCACATTGACCTCAGTGATCTTTGAGAGAAGAATAACAGGATTTGCTTATCACAACAAGTAAGTTTGCCATTTCTTTCTTTTTTTTTTGTCTTTTTAAATTAATTTTGAGCTTTATTTTTATTGGGCAGTCAGAGTGCATTTCTGTCAGCTAAATCCAAGTCCGAGTCCTTTTGGTCGCTGGATGGCTCGTATGGGCTCTGCCATCCCTTTGCCGTCTGGTCCAAGGCCTGTCCCAGGGGTCCAGCCCATACTCTGAAGCATTCTGTTTCCAATGTTGTTTTCTGGGATTGGTTGGGTGTTTTCACCTACAAACCCTGAGATTAAAGAAACACACAGCATTAATCAGCACTGCCTGCCATGTGGAGAAGAGCAGGATAATCTCCCTTAAAGCTTTAAACCTTATTTTACTAATTCATCTAAGAGGTTGCTAGAACAGGCTGTCTTTGCACATGTTGACCTTCTGACTGCATATGATTCTAAATAATATAGTCTTATGCTTTGCTTTATTTTTAAGGTTTTTAAAGACTCCCTCAGCTTTTAGGTATGACAAATATTGTCACAGATCTTTTCTATTCCAACACAGTGGATTTTACATAAGTCTCAAAGACGATGCAGTGCTTGCAAGAGGCTACCAACACACGGGCAAGATTACCTGAATTTCTTGTCCTATACAGTTACTAAGCCAAGGCACATCATAGTATCATCATCACCTTTCCAGTATTTATCAATGCGCAAGATCTCTTTCAACAAAACACAATAAATCATTTATAATTAAACAATTACAGCTGCTACAGAAACAGTACAGATAAGTGGTCTTCTATTCTGAAATTCAACTACACCTTTACTCAGTTTCTCTTTTACGGAATGTTGTAAGAGCGATTTGATACACCCAATTTATTTTGGTATTTTCAATGCCATTAAGTGTTGTTAACACTTTTCTCTCCATACCATTGGGATCCTTGAGAAAAGCTGTACACATACTGCAGAAAAGATAATCAGGATCGTAAGTGTTAATATAACAGATTCATTTTTTAAGTAACAGATTCTTTTTTCCATGAACGCACCATGAAGTAACAAAGCTGTTTTTTTCCCTCATCAACCAAACTCCTCAAGCTAGAGTTTGGAGATGAGGCAGCGATAAGCCTTCCCATATATAACTGTCCTGCATGAGGGATACAAATGATATTTATTTCAAGAATCTGCAGTAAAACTTATCAAGTTGCACCACATAAACCATTTTAAAAAGGGCTGAAGGTTTTGAAATGAAGAAACAAGCTGCAAGTAGGCAGTTGGATTGTTTTCTGCTTTGATCAACAACTCCCTCCCCTCTGACAACAGTACAAAAAAATTCCACCATGTGCTCAGCTTCAAATATTATCTGTTTAACTTTCTACCTATTTATTCTGGCCTGCTAATTTTTGAAAAATATCGTAGAAGGAGATTACAGCTTTGAATACTTCGTAGTCTTCAAAAACACAATTAAGAATTTACCACTAACAAGCAGATGGCTCATCATTATATTAACTTCCTAAACAAGAACACAAGAAAAGTTGAATGTGCACCTCTGAAAAGCCTAATTTAACACACACACACACACAAAATGCAAAGCCCTACAAAGATAAAAGTTCAAAATGCAAGGTGCACATTAAAAACCTCATGTCTGTGACAATGAATTTACAGTACTTCAGCATTATCCACTAACTATCAGTAAAACTCTGGCTACATAAAAGGTAGACAGCTTCCTAGTATCTCAGTTCCTGAGTCAAAGAGAAAGGGAAACGCATTGAGAGAAGGCGTCCTTTAACACAGGTTTGAAGCTGTGCTTAATGCCAGGCTTAAAATAAAGGCTTTTAAGTCAGCAGCCTCCGGTCCCCAAGAGAGTTTCTCTTGAACTGACCAGCACAAAATTCCATGTCCAAGACTTCCTTTCTTTTCAGGCCCCCACAGGCAGAGGCAATTTTCATACAGACAAGTCCCTGACACTGCTTGGCATACACAACACAGGCTTTGCAAACTCCTCAGTTACACTTTCTAGCTCAAAAGAAAGGGAAAGAGAAAAGGCTACTGTTCAACAAAAGTTCCGGTAAACCTCACAGGTATAACCCTGGAAGTGTGTTTTGGTCCACTTTTCACAACAAGTGATGATAAAGAAACAGGGCATCACTTCAATGAATGTCTGTGGAACAATTAAGGGAGCAACTTAAAAAGGAATAAAGACCCAACAGATCTGCCAAGCAGGAAAGAGCAAGGATAAGAGTATATTTCACGACATCCAAGAATTGGAAATATTAAACCATTCATACTGCTGCTGAGGCAAAGACCGCAGTGCTGCTGGAATGGTACACAAGGCATAGCCTGAGACAACGGAAACAGCTTTTTTATTAGTGTCTCTGGGGGGAAAACCCACGGACTGTTTCTGTAAGAGATGTACCTTTCTGTATGAATTTCAGTTCTCAAGACAGCCAGGGCAATCTCACAAAAAAAGAGGTAAGAAAGAACAATCTGTACCCTGACATGTTATTCAATAAACTGATGTTTCTATTTTCAGTATTTTTTTGAAGTAGCTTCCATTTATTTTTTTTTTTCCCTGTGACTGACAGGATAACTGGAATACTTTTTGTTTTTAAAGACATTTGTATTTCTAGAATGTATGCTATAACTGTTTTTCCCTCCACTTTACATACTTCTCTACCTCCTGTTAGAGAAGACTGAAACCTCCCCTGAAGAGCTGTTTTATTCTTATATGTCACCAGATTAAAAAAAAAAAAAAGAGCAGAAACCACCATAAACTTGGCTTCACAACCCACTTTTGGGACAACAATCAAACAACATACACTGTCCAAAGGATAATGTGTTTGGAGGCTTTGTATTGCAGCAAGATTAAGGAAAAACCAAAAATGCACCCAACTTGGCTATATTACTAACTGACTAATTACTCTTCTTTGCAAATTAGGTGAATATGGATAGCTTTTATTTTAACTGTGAAAAATATTTTAAAAAAGCAGGCATTCTTACACTGTATTGTCACTTTTCATATAAATACTATCTGTATGTCTTTTATATTCCTGCAATTTTCACCCATCATTTGAAAATTTTATCTGTAATGCAACATATTTTACTTGAGTCAGAAGAATACAGATGGTGGTATTGCCCTCTCCCTCCATTCCATGATCAGCAATAGGAAAAAAAAATTGCATTGCTGATTGACTGTGTGACAGAAGAGAGCTCTTAAAAATCATGCTACACTGTGTGCTATTCCCCTGACCCCCATTCCTGCGCTTTGGGCTTTTACTTTCTAATTAAAAATAGTAATTGTCCTTGCAATATTCATCTTCAAGTTCAGTTTTTAATTCATGCCTATGGCACTTCTTGGACTAGCCAGTAGGGCCTGTTAGAGAGAATGGTCCAAGCACATTGGCCCTGAAAACGGCTGTGCTACTTCTGGGATGTGTTCAGTCTCGACCCACCCAGAAGCAAGAGCAAAATCAACCCGCTGTGCCGTCCCACAAAAAATAACTATGCAGAATCAGATTAAGAAAAAAAAAAAAAAGCAGGGGTACATTTTTCTAAGTTAATTGCTGTAGGAGGCTTTGTGGGATTCCAGGAGTTATCAGGAAGCCTCTGTACTAATAATTTGTAGAAATCTCCTGTGCAGAGCCTTTTCTTTCTACAGACTAAAAATTATTTTAGCAACTGTAACAGCTTGGTTTCTGATCTACCAGATGAACAGTCAGCACGTAGAAGTGGCTGCCATCACACAAGTGAGGAGCAAACACTGAGGAACATTAACTTGCTTGAAAAGAGTACAGTAAAATACCCTCACTTACGCTCCTTCTCTTTGCAACACTGCCAACTAAAATTAAAAAAAGAAGCCAGTCCTCAAACCTTTGTGCATATGAATAGAAACACTTCAAGGTCTACACATATTATGTATATGACCTTACAGACACAGAATATGGAACCTATGAGCAGAAAGGGGAAAAATGGGAAGCGGACCAAAATGCTCATCACATTTATTTAATTTTGATATGATATTTATGATGGCACTAAAGGCAGGTTTCAATGAAAAATAAAGTTATGTAATTTTTTCTTAACAGCTGTTGAGACAGGTATGTCCTGGTTAAACAGTACACTAGCATTCAGTGCCATACCCTTGATTTTACAGTGATTGCCATGAATTAATTTAATTCCATCTGTAAGCTAAAATCAGATCAGAGGTCTAATGCTGCTGCAGGCTCCACATCTGTTTAATAATTTTTGGATACAACAGCTTGCAAAAGTTCAGGTTTTAAATTTGCTTCATATTTAAGAAACAATGTTACACTAGTGTACAGCGTCTTCAGCAGGAAACAAAAGAGCCTATGCAGAGTTTTGATCTGACAGATCCATTTTATTTCCAAAATGCTTTGAAAAAAACTTAAAAGCTCACCAATTAAGTTATCATTTATTACAGAATAATAAAGGAACTGTGACCCCATAAACCACTATTGTGACAATTTTTTTTTGTATGGTCCAATTGCTGGATAAGAATAACATCAAGCACGTTTGGTTTATCCTGGGGTGAATAAAATCAGAATACAGCCAGGTTCAACCCCTTAAATAACCCTCACTTAAGAAAATGTTTTTGAAATTTTTTTTTTTCTTCTCCCCAGTTGTAAGAAACAAATGAAGGCATATTGAAGTAATTTCATCTCTGGCCACCAAACTATTTTTGATGTTAATAAACCAGTTTTTTAAACCATTCTGAGAAAATGACACTGTACATAAATATAGTCTTGGCCTTTCATCTTTCTTTCATATGATTAAGACCTGTGAGCACAACAGCAATGCTTTTGCAGAGCATACCACAACTATTATTTCCTCTTCTATCGCTCTCAGCAGCCTTAAATCCTTTAAATCCTTTCCTAGAAGGATCTCTTCTTGCTTGGGTAATTTTTGCAATACATGGCCTGCTAACCCATACCCCCTACCCTGGATCTCACTTATGTCTATCACAGCAGAGTCAGTCTTTCTACCTCAAATCTTCCAAGGAGCATTGTGGATGGTAATTCACTTGCGTAATTGGCTCAAGAGATGAAAATCTTGTATCTGCCTCTCTTAGCCACTAATCTATCCAGCTGACTGCAAGCCTAATTGGCAGCTTGTTTAGTAATTTGGCTCCTAAAGTGTTGTATTGATGTTGGATAAACAGCCAATGGAAGGAGAAACGATACATGCTGCTTCACTTTAAAAGCTAGTGCACTTTCCCCCCCATTTTCTGAAAGCATTTAATATTCCATCTATTCTTTTTCTTTTCTGACTCCTCACTAGACAGATGAGCTCAGAACAGTAGGGACTGATCCTGATACACAAGACAATTTTACACGGAATGTAATCAGAATAATACATTGCTGTAGTGTGTCTTTTTATGCCAGCTCTCTCTAACTAGAAAAATGGGAATTAGACTGCCTAGATGTTTACATTTCTAAAACTGTTTTGGATAATTGACAGTGAGCATCATGAGCATAGCTGACAGTCATACTGTGATTTTCAAAATCAGTACCTGCAGTGCTTTTCAAAATCCAGTATATTATGGCTGGATATCTTTAAAAAAAAAACAGTTATGAAAATGCCATATTATTTAGCTGAATATTTGAGATTCCACTTTCACACCAGATTTTTATATATCCCTCATGTTGAGTTATCTAGGACTGTGTCTAAAAAAATAACCTTAGCATGATTACAGTTCACGTGAGTCTGCTTGCACTGTGTTTTATTCTAGCCAGTAGAGAGACAAATATAGCAGAGAGGATAGAGCTACAACTTCAGTAGGTGTTGGAAACCTCCATATTTACCCAGCATCCACAGCAGAGTTTTGTTACCACCCACACTGCCATGGTTTAATTCCTAATGCCCCATTGCAAGGGGTAATTGCTGCATAATTGCGGCATGGGTAAATGCATTCTTTCTTGCAGCACAGACTCTAGATTTAAATCCCTTTTCAACCCTCCAGAACACATAAGCATAAATCCACACACTGATGAAAACTGAGGCACTGAACTTTAGGTTCAACTGGTCATCCAGTATCACAGATCACCTGGAACTGGATTTGGTCTTGTCCTTCCATGCTTTATTGGACTACACTCTGTGTAAAGTGTAACTTTGAGGATTAAACTGATACTAGGAATATGCACATTACAGTAGCTCTATCTGACCCTAGCACAAATTGGGATGGATTGCCAGGATACTGGAGGTAAAGTTTCACTTCTATTGCCTACTCTGCCTATGTGGTTGGAGTAGTATCTTTATCAAATTATTTTAATTTAAAAATGAAGATTAAGTCATTAAAACTAGACAAATATATCTCCATACTGTTTACTACATGCTAAATAACCATTTGCCTATTTATTTACGCAGACAATGATCACTGTGATCCCTCTATCAGTAATGAAGGCATGAGAATGTAAATCTTAGTTATGACATTAGCATTGGCAGTGTCAGTATATGGGTTGAAAAGTATCTACAGATACCTCGTATCAGAAACTTTTCCACCAATAGCAAAAGATTTTAGAGAAAGACAGAAAACAGAAATACAAACCCGCCTGCACTGAAAACCTGACCAAAGAATTTCATATTCTCACATGATGAAAATATTGCCTCATATCTTGAACAGTTATTTTTATTCCTCTGAAGTGGCAAAAACCTGTATAAACCTATTAGGTTTGTGCATAGGCCTCCTTCCTTATTCAAAAAGTAGACCACATGCTAGCAAACCTTTAAGAAAAGTGATTTTTTCATAATCTATAGCCTATTTGCAGAATTGCTCCCTGTTCCCTCAGGAGAGAGAAAAACTAGTCACCACCAAGTGAGAGGTGGTTGGGATAAGAAGTTATATTGACTGGGGAAAAAAACTACATGTATTTCTTCCTTGCGTATTTTAACTTCCAAACCTCCTCTGGTTAACAAAAGTCCTTTGTTATTACCAACCTAAACCAGGCTGACAGAAATACCACGTACTGCTTTTATTGGTTGAATTCTAACAAAACTGCATGATGTACATCAGCCCATCTGAAAAACTGATGGTTCTAACAAACTGGTTCTAAAATCCAGGTGCCTCCTCTCTGTGGGGAACCCCTTTATTGTGGTACCTGGTGGAGAATGAGCAGAACTTGCAAAGCACATAACTGACCTGGAGGATGAGTGTCTATACCAACACCTCCTGCTTTCATGGAAAGCTGTTCCTCAAGCCTGCAACTGTCTAATGAGACATACCTTTGGAACTTGAAAAAAAGGATCTGGTTTGGCCTTTTTTTGAGCAGAAATTTCTTATATATTAAGGAAGTTCTCACTGCTGATATTCTCTGTTAAGCTGGTTTATGATTCTTGAAAGTCCAAAAATATCCATAGAATCATAGAATATCTCCAGTTGGAAGGGACCCATAGGGATCAAGTCCAACTCCATGGAGGCAATTTAAATGCTTTCCACAACCAGAAAGAAACCGCTACCTTAGGAAATACTCCCAGAGTAATTGAGGGGATTATTTTTGAACCTTCCACATTTCAGAAGATGACAGCATTTAGAAAAGACAAGTACAATCTTGTTGTATCAACCTGAAGGTTTCTTCTTGACTTTATATTGGGTGTGTATACAGCCTGAAGAACATGGTGTTCCCTCTAGATCACACGAAATCCATCAACAAATTCTCAGTATAAGCTTGGTTCGTGTCACATTGTGGATGTTTTCTTCTGAAGTTTGTTACTGAACTTGCCTCCTTACCCTGGTGTGAAGGGGCCCTGCCTGAACCAATAACCGCAAGCTCAGTATGAAAAGTCTTTGCTCTGAAGGGACAGCTATTTCCAGTATTGGATGGCAGTCTGCAATCATTTAATTTCTGAACCGATTTAGTGAGACAATATAGTAGGAGAAAAAAAAGAAACAAAGTAGTCCGTAAAATTTAATCTTCTGCAGAAACCAACCAGCCAAAAAAGAGTATCCATAGGCAGGAGAACTGAGCTGATATGCTGTATATGCCAGAAAGGACTTTGGTAGACTAAGGATAAGAACTAGTGCAATGCAATAAGGGAAAGTGTTCACAACACATGCCAACGTTGTATCGCCCTGTGAAAAGGGCTTCCTGTTTAGGGAGTTGTACATTTCGTAGGTAGAAAAGCTGTGAACCAAGCTAAAAAGGAAGTAGGCATACAATAATTTTTCTAGAGTTTTGGAAATTTACTGCCAGTTCATCCAAGTACACAAAAGTCTCTGCAACTATCTTACTAAGCTGACCTTCACCACAAACTTAGCCTCAGCCACCTCTGTTATCACAGTGTAATCACAATCTTTTTCAAATCATCATTTTGGTACTGCAGATATTCCAGTCTGATTTTTAATCACTGACATATTAAGCATCAGCAAAATAGTTTGCTTAGCTGTTCCATTGGCAATTTTTTAAAAGGAATGAAAACATGTACCCTTTTGATTACCTTGTTAAAGTGAGTCATGATGGCATTATAGCAGTGCTCAGTATTTCTGCTGTAATTAAGAATCTGTCATATTTTTCATTAAAACACATTCTTTAAAATGAGACTTTCAACTTGGTCATTTCAATCAGCACCAGCCTGAAGTGTAGCATGCAACGTGCCAACTAGATAAAGAAAATGACATCTGAAATTTGCTTTTGCAAATTTAAGTATTAAAGGGCCTATAACATGCACAATAATTTATATATTTTAGATGCACATTCTCTATTTTAACTACAAACAGCTTTTTCTTTTTAAAATTAGTTTTTGCAGGTTTTCACCACTGCTCCAGACTGTAAACCATGGTATGTAAACATCAGAGCAAAAAGATTGTTGTCAAACAGAAATACATGGCTATTTACAAAACCCACAAGCAAAACTTTTATTTTTGTTCTGCATGAAACTTTCTACATTCTGTAAATTAAGTTATTAGCATCCTGCAGATGTGAAGCAGAATTTGATGATTTTTCCCAACATTTAAGATGTAGATGTTTCTTATTAACAAAAAAGACAAAATAGAATCTAAAAGGTATTGGGGATTTAACAGGAGCTGAGAAAAAAGCTTTTACAGAAGACAGAGCCAATAGGAAAGGAATTGGTGTAAACGCATATTCAGTGTACAAACATGGCATTCAAAATTCTGTAGCATATACTGGTTTGATATGAAACTTAAAATACGTAATCTAAGACTGAAATTACTGTAAACTTTCCCAATGCACGTGTTTCAAGTAGTAACAACAGTTTGCAGAGCATGTTTTTTGTCTTGCATACAAATTATTTTTTCTTGTTGTTTTGTTATTGGTTTCATTAATACTGGAACCAGTTTTGGCAGAGCTATTTCCATGATAATGTATTGGTTTGTCTAAGAAGTTCTTATAAAAACTTGAGGGCACTGTATTGCTGCAGTGAAATACGTCAGGGTGTCATATGAAATAGCTCTACCACTCAGGTAGTCAGAGAGGACTTAAAGACATTGAGAATGACCTGGTCCCAAATCTGACTAGAATCACTGAAATAATACTGGTTTCATGGAACAAGCCATGCAAAAAAGTATTTATAATGTACAACACCTTATTCTTAAAAGAAATTACAGGAAACAAACAATTTTTACTAGTATCTTGTTTTAGTTGATAAACTAATTAAGTGTCTAGGGTCAGTAACACACAGATTGGGCTGTATCAAGCATCCACAAACCAGAAAATGTATCTTAGTAAAAAAGGCAGAACAGGACACTCCTGTCGCAGTACTGTCAGCTCCTAACAACCCATACCTATATTATCTAAAGTTTTCTTCACTGCTTTTCAACACAGCTTTTCTACACCTTTGCAAATGAAATTTTTGAAACTATAAAACACTCCATGTTGCTCAAACTTTCTTGCTTCAATAGTTTCTCATTGCCACACAAGTAAATCTACATCCTTTGTTACCAATATACACAAACCTATTGGTATATGACTTTGACTCAAGGCTGAGAACAGGCCATAAACTTAGAAATCAATATCTAACTTTATCAATATTCATTTTACTTTTTCAATACAAAATACAAAGGTGAAAGAGCAGTAAATAAGCTGGAGTACTGTAATAAATTGGGTGTTCTTGTCACAATTAATAAATGTTTAACCAATAACACTGCTTGCTACAGAAGTCTATGGCTTTGTAAGATGTCTGAAAGTAGCAGGTGCTACTTTTGTGAGACTCGGAACCAGAGAACACCTTTGGATACTTCATTAGGATCACCAGTCATTCTCTTCGGTACTACTGAACCTAAACATACATGACCATTTTCAACACTGCAGAGTTTCACAAGAATTAATCTACCAAGATAATTTATTAAAAAAATGCAGACAAGAATTTTGAAAACACTTTTTTCAATCATTGGCTCATATTAGGTGAAACTTTACTAATTTGCAGCACATACAGCTCAAGAAAACATTTGCAGTTAACGACTCATTTATAGACAGCCTTTTGGGTTTTGCTATAATGTTAAATACGGACAGTATAATGCTTCTTTTCATTTACAACTTTTGTTCATGTGAATATACTGAAAGGAGAACAATCAAATAGTAAAATTTCATTTCAATCTAAATTTCCAAATATATTTCCATTCTAAAAGGAAACCCTGTTTCTTTCATAAAACAGTATGAAACACGGACAAAGACAAACAAAGAAGGCCTGTGACAGATAAACAATAACTTAGCTGTGGGAAGGTTAACCTTTGTGAAAGCCGTAACGATTTATAGTGTTATACATTATCTACACATGTACAAGTTTACTCAAAGTTTAATAAAGTTTGTTTCCTTAAAAATTTACAACGATGAAACACAGAAAAACCCTTTTATAAGACCACAGAAAAATTCTCAATCCTCTTGCCCAGAACAACATTGAAAAGATTACCTTGAACTTGAAAAGAAAAATCCCACACGAGTTAAAAGGTAACTCATAGGATGCCTTTATCCACCATTATTCTGTCACTCTCTGTGTCAAGGCAAATTTTGGGGGCAGAACCACCTCTAAAATTGTGAATATATAGACACATACCATTGAATGAGCACATAACATATTTGCCTTAGTATCAAAATATTGGCTTTGCAAAGTTATGCAGAGGAGCCAGCTTGTAAAATAAAATACTGAACACTGAAAGCCCAAGGTAAAATGAATAATAAAATGAATTTCATGATACTTCATACCCTCCTAGTAGAAAATGACATCCTCTAGTATTTGAAAGTTGTGAAGTGAAAATCACCTTGTAGAAATAATTATATTATTCTCTCTCCAGCCATTAAGTATTTTTCTCTCTCACTTCACATATGTTCAGAGTCTTACAAGCTGACCCATACATTCTTTTTTTCCATTCTGTTGCCGCTAAGGTGCTTTAATAACATTTTTAATATTATTCTTGGTCTGTTTCTGCCACCGAGGTTTGAAACAAAGAACTTTCAGGAGGGGGAATTCAGTTGGAATACAAATATTAGGCTTCTCTGAAGACATCCATTTAGAATATATTCGAAGAACTGCCATGTATTGCATATATTGCTATAGTAATCAGTACATGACTAGGACATGCAATCCAGATTTCCATATTAGCAATATATAACAAGTCTCACACAGGCACACACACACAGTCTAATCCTTCCAGTATGCACATATATAATTAATACAACAAACTGATGAGACTCCTATAAATCACTGCTAAGTATTGAAAAAGTCATTTCACAGCTGTGACATCAGCAAAATGCATCCAATGGTTGTGACCTCGCATCTGTAAAAATCTTTCAGAAAAGTGCTTGCAAGTGCTTCCTATTTAATCTACAGCACTAATTTTAAAGCTGTGTTTCACAGCCTTATTTCCACATTTTCAATTGTTTGCCCAAGAATTTACATCCTATCTTTATTTTGCAGGATATTTACAGTATTCATATGCATTCCTCACAGAATAAAGATACCTCATGTCCTTTACCTTGTAACGCTTGAACAGACATAAGCAGTAATCTTTACCGTCTGTGATTCTCAGTATACGAAAAAAGATTTATTCTCTTTAAAGAAGTGCTGTGCTACAAAGGACTAGAAAATGGAAATGTTTGAGGGAGAATTAAGAGAGCCTGTTTATTTCTTAGTCTCAATAAATACGGAGAGCACATATCTGAAGTTATATGGATAGTTACTGAATTTATCAAGAATTTCCCCAGGTCACTGACCTACTGCTTTGTATTTAGAGATTTAACATCTTGTGTTTTGTGTTCTGTCCCAGGAAAATTGGTTACCTGTGGGTCCTGGCAGGGGAGCAGCTTTCCTTCTTCGTTTGATGTCTCCCATGCACAATGATCCTAAATGTACACTGGTTTGCCTGCAAGTAATTATAGGAGAAAACGATTAACAAAGGAAGAAAACCACCATATAAATACGCAGCTTGTATAAACTGAACCTATATCAAAACATTCTCAACCAAGATGAAGCTGCACAGTCTAGCCACCAATCTTGTTTATATCAAAGCATAATTATGTTTGTTGACAAGCGCTCAGTATCTAAATGCAGCATCATAAATTGTTACTGGAATGAATAATATAAAGGGAATGCTTTTTAATTTTCAAAACTGGCAATCTTTCTAGCTCAACATAAAACAAAAACACTGTTGGCTCCTGACAAGAAAATAGCTAAGATTAATTATCTAAAGAGATCACAATACTGTTGGTAGGTTTTCAATTGGCTAGTAACGCCTGACTGTCAGAACAACATTTATTACATGAAAACTATTATCAATTTTTTTTTTTTAAAGATGAAGGATGAATGAGAAAACATGAAATGGTAAACTCTTCAAAGGTACATGAAATAAACTTGTAGCACACCAATTTGTCCTATTCTAATTCACTGGCAAGTTGTGAATGTGTGATAACACAGAAGCACAGTATCTGGTATACTCATTAAACAATTATGGGCTTACACCTGGAGACTGGAAAATTGGTGGAGCTGCAGAGGATGGAACACAAGCAAATCTTATTGCATCAAAGACAGCTATTAGAAGTCAGGTACCACTGAAAAGGGTAAATTTGGAATTTCCAAATAGTGAATTTTGGAAAACAAAGGACAATTCTAGTTATAATTTTTCTTAAAGTAATGTACAGTGCCTGTAGAATGGAATATATGAAGCCAGGATTTTTTTGGGAAGAACTAGAACAGAACAGGGGAAAGGCAGTAATTTCTAAACTCCACAATTTTAATGTATTTCCATAAATGTTACTGAGAACTGTGACTCTTACCACAGAAGTGTAGTGAATTTTAATAAATGTACAAGCTGAGAATTGCATCTCACAGTCTACTGTAGCATAGTAACACTCTCACCTGCAGGACCTGGTTTCAGTGAGGATATATAACTCATCCTTTACTGCATTTATCAACTTTTTAAAGCTGTGTTACTTCTAAATGAATAACAAATGGTCATATAACGTTGAGAGATCTTAAATCTAATCTAATAACATTAAAGAGTGACAATACCTTGATAAAAAAGATGACCATGTGCAATCCTCTACATACTTTTTTGAAGAAGATAAATTAACAAGTACTATGGTGTGTTTATTTAAATAGTAAAATATTCCAATAATTTTTTTTACAGAGAAGTGCACTCTAGCTTCACCTCCTAGTGAACTCCTATTTCAATACTTTTAAAAGAGAAGTTTTCTTTTGCAATTCCACGTTGAAATTGCATCCTATTTTAACATCCATAAATTAAACACAGTGGAACTAGTATATTAAAACAGTGGTAAATTTCAGTTCTGAATTTAGAAATAAAACAAGAAGTGTAACCTTTACAGAAATAATTGTACAAGATTAATAATTACATACAATATGGGGAAACAATTATTAGAGAAAAAATATTTAAGAGATGTATATAACATTGATATTAAACATGCAGAATAAGTTGTGTGGTAAATTATATGTTAAACAGTGTGCAAGTCTCCCTTTTCTCTTCCAAATGAAAAAGAGAGATAGTCTCCAGGAATACAAGTAGGATGAAAGATAAAAATTAATAAAGTCAGGCAATTGAACCTGAAGACCTGAGCTACAGCAGTAACAGCTAGCAGTGTTTGAGTTATTTTACCCAGAATTGATTATCTGTTACACTACATTGAGATATCTACATTATTGATCTGTAAGATTATGGTACTGGGGTCTCCCCACTTTTCCTCCAGGCACACTGAATGGAGTTGCAACAAATAACACTAAGTAAGGACTACTTTGTTATTGTTGTCACCCTTCATGTAGAACATAGCAGTTACTTTTTAATTTAAAATCAATGAACGTCTGAAAGGCAGCCTTGTTCCTTCAGCATAAATGAATCATTTGCCTTTGCAGAGCACAACAACCCCATCACCAGCCAAGGTGAGAATATTTCTTTGCTGTTGGGGAAAACTCTGTATACCACAAATAAATATCAATATGCTAGAGCACCAATTACGCTTTGTCAAACCCGGTTGTATGGCCACTAACATCAAATATTAAGCTAACTTGTGATTCTAAAGCATCATTTACTTTCGCCAGGTCTTAACATTTGATATGCCCCATTGATGCAGATCCCAGCAAAACAAAGCTGGTTGGTGTTTTTTCATTTTTTTTTTTTTTATTTTTCTTAAGAGGAAGAGACAAGAACTATCAGTGCTCTGGAACTGGCAGGTTAGACAAAATGAAGTATTATTCTGAAGCTGCACAGTACATTTTGAAATGTTTGTAATGGGGGTATTATTAAGTGGGAAGAACTCTGACCCTCAATCAGGCTAAGTTCAGCATTATGTTTCTTAGTATTAAATCAGAAGAGCACAGATTACAGAAGGGAAGAAAGCTATTTGCCTGACTTCTCTCTACTTACCCCTAGTGTGCTTCCAGCTATCATTTATAAATAGTGCTCTGGAGGGAAGCTAGGCATTTTATTAGGGAAAAAATAAAACTTGTTAAGACCACCTTGCCTGAAAACTTGGCTTTTGATGTGCTGGTGACAGGGACTGGAGCAAGCAGTGTCAAATGGAATAATTTTTAAGGAAAGACAACAGGAACTTGTCGCCTCATTGTATGCATTTACAAATAGAGGCTTTTCAGAGTATTAGGCCTAGTTAAAGCTGCCCTCTGGATAAAAAGTGTTCCCAAGCAGCCTCAGACAAGCTTGGGAGACAAACAGATGTGACTATGGTCCCTGGCGTTTGGCAAGAACACTCACTGTCAACAAGAAAAATATGAGCATGGACAGGGCATCAGCTGCACCGCGGCCGAGCGGGCCTGCAAGTGTCACGGCAGCGGCAAACTTGTGGCAGAGGGAAATCAGAGGGCTGCAAAAGCCAGGCTGGTGTGAACTTACACGAGCATGCCAAGATTTTTTTTGTTGTTGTTGTGTCATGCCTCAACGTATTAAACAAAAACTCTTGAAAAGCCACTGTCAATTTTTATTCATTTTTTCCTCCTGTGCACAGTGTCTCCTTTCTACGTGGTAAATATGAGATTAAAATGAAGACAGACTGGGAAAACCAGTAACAACAAAAAAAGCTCTTGAAATAATAAAAAAGCACAATAAAAAGTAGTTTTTGATACAGTAAATACTTTTAGCAAAACCACGACACATAAAGCGATCGACAAGCATCTATGAGTTCTTGTGATGAACACTCAGACAGAAATTTTGCTATCTCCTTCTCAAATAGCTGCAGTCTTCCTGCCATTTCTTTTTATCAAGGCAATTCCCCTGTACTATGGTAACATGCCTAGAACTGGCTCTTTAAACCCCCCAAACGTTTCTATCCATGCCTACACAATGCAACCTATTTTCTGTAATTTTCATAGCTCAATAGGCAAATACATTTGTTGAGTTTCTTTTCTCTAGTTACACATGTTCACCTCTCCACGACATTTGTGATAGGCTATGCCAAATTTTTATCAACCCTGACCTTTGCAGGCAATGAACCGCTTGGTTACATTCCCCAAATAAACATCTGTTCTGTAAGGGAACCTATAGCTGCACTGCTTTAACTGCAATCTACCTTCTGAGCAACTAAATACACCACGTGGTTCTCAACTCTTTCACCGGTAGTTACCAACTTTTCTGCTATCGGAGTTGTAAATTCACCAGTCCAGTCACCGAGAAGGATAATACAATAAAATGGGTGGAGAACAGTAGATAGTCCTAAACATGAGTTCTAGCTCTCTGGTTTGTTACATGCTTCTGTAGCCACAATCATTCCATGCGTAAAAAAAAAAACAAAACAAAACCCCAAAACCTCACCAAAATGCAACCTTCCCGCCCTTTCCCAAATTAAAAACCCCCTATTCAAATTCAGTAATTGCTCCACAGTCTCTTCAGAAAGATGTCACAGAAAGACAGTGTCATATAGCAGGCAGCTTCACATGCACCAGTACAATGGCCAAAACTAGCAAGATTGTCCTGTCACTTGGGGGAACTCTGGGTACTACTGTATTAAAGAAAAAAATGTTTGCGTGTTTAGTTGGTGTACTGTAATTGTGGCGATGGTTACATCATTGAAGGCATTTGTCCCTTAATATATTTAATGTCAAACCACTTAACAGATGATACTACATTGCTAAGTTTATTTGTAAGTAACAAAGGCGATGGTTTTACGTTCTGCTCATGTCAAAAATGCATAAAAGTACTTATTACTAACAAAAGCAGATGTGGGAGAATCTGTATTTTTTTGTTTAACAGCATTTATTAAATTTCTCTTCTCTAATTTGGAAAAATCCTATGATGCATACTTACTATGATGCAATATGGTTTCAAGAAGCCTGATTTCTACATCATAATTAAGATGAATCAGTAATGATCAATACTTGCCTACCTGTTATATTCCAATTAACACTCTCTCACCTGAGGAACAAATCCACATTAAATAGTGACACTGTTCTGCCACAGTATCGATGCATTCCTGCAGATGGCTGTAGAACTCTGCAAGTTTATCATTACTGAATGCTTCAGCTAATATAGAGGCTTGATAAAAGTTTGTAAGTAAACATATTTCACAAGATATTACAATAAGGCAAGAGTTGATTGATTTGCATTCTAGAAGGGACTTAAGAGAATTATTTTGAAAGGGAAATCTAACTGAAACTGTCAGTTCTCACTCTTAAAATATAGATACAACACAGATATGAATGTGGGTATGACTGAAGAGAGAACACAGTGAGGACCACGACTCAGTTTAAGCTTGAAATGACTGCACAATTTCTTACAAACAGAAACTGTGTAGGGAGTGTGGGAAGCAATGTTCACAGCAGCAGTTAAAAATGAAAAAACAGAACTCACAATTGTGTAAAAGAGAAGCAAGCCAACAAAGTGATTAAAAAATCCAAATGTGTGGAACAGCTCAGCTTTATAAAAATCAAAGAATAATTTGAGCAAACCTCCCATTATTCAAGTTCATTTTACAGAAAAATATCACAGAAATGGTTCTCATATCCTTACACAGAATGGACCCGTAGTACAGATTATTTCTTACATGGCTTAAAATGCAGACACTGCTCTATCTGGTGGCCAGTGGAAGTCCATCCATTAGCAGTGCTTCAATAAGAGAGCCTGCATGACTAAATCTTACTGTACCTTCTGAAATCTTCACAAGTGGCAGACAATGGTTTCAAGAGCATCTGAGTCCATGGAACAATTTATGATCAGTTTAGAGGTAAACACCATTAAAAAACTGTTACAGATGCATTTCTGAATGCCCAGTCACACTATTAGCTAATTAGATAAGATGAACACAGAATTCTACACTTACTGGAGACCGTGTCTCCAGAAGTATGGCCTTAATCAAAATATGTCAAATACATGTATCAAGCAACCAGTGCTGTAAATTTGTGAACAAATACACCTAGGTATAACGAATACTTTTAATCTTTACCTCTGGCATGTAGAAAGATAAGAAAAACAATGGCTAAGGAATTTTATAAGGAAAGATTTCCTCTTTCCCCTGTAGCACATGGCTTGGTCAAAACACAGACACAGCTTCCATTTTGAACACCCAGAGAAAAGTACCATATGCAGTAACATATGTGCTCCTTGGACAACTAGAGAGGGATGGCTCCTTGTTCATTCTGAAAAAGGCACCTACACTCTTTTGTAAAATATGTATAGTGCTTGTGCACTCCCAGTAGATGCACAGGACACTACTGGGAGGTCATTTCTGAGAAGTAGATGAAGACAGATAAGAGTGAACAAGAAAGTTGCTATAACAATGAAGACTTGGACTCCACATCTTAGTATTACGGTACAGGGCAATGCTGAAAAGCAATCCAGTAAGGTTTTGTTAAGAACTTTTGAGATAAACCTCAGTCAGTACAAATCTACCCGACTTTAAGTCAAATCAATGTCTGAAATGTATTGTTATTCATCACAAAAATACGCCACAAGCATGTGTGCCTGATGGCAACCCAGGCCATCAGTGTAATACATGCCCCAGTGCTCACCACAGTCTACAGCTGCCGCTGGTAGGGACTCGGACGCAGACCAATATGATCATGCGTAGCCATTTATTATGCCTCTATTACACACTTTTATACAGAGCTCATGCAAATTTGGCAATTACTAATTGGATACAATGATCTTAAAATCCTAAAGACAAAGTTACTATTGGCTAACTTTGGTCCTGGGAACAGGACCCTTAACATTCATGCTGATTGTTTACCTTCAGTTCCTCCTTATCTCACTCACATTCTGTACAATTGCTTTCTTTCTCCTCCCTTGCAGGTGTTATTTTCTCCTGTAGTAGAAATCAACTACATGAGGACCTTCTTCTAAAAAAGGTTCTGACAAACATGAGTATTTTTCTCCTAAGAAGATTCTTACAAACATAAGTATTTTTCTTCTAAGAAAGTTCTCATAAACATAAGTATTTTTCTTCTAAAAAGGTTTCCCACATACAGCAAAGCTACTGTGACAGCTGCATTCCTGGGGGACAGTTCCTCACCTGAGCCTCTTTTTTCATAAAAAAACCACTTTTGATAATAGGACAATGAGATCATATTCTCAGGCTGTACATGAGGTCTACCTCTACTTCCATCAAACCCTCTCAGGGAACTAAAAGGATTTCATAGCTTTTATGGAACCGGCAAAAGCAGCATGGATGATATGCAGTATCAGGAGACACACTCCCAGAAGTTAGAAACTTAATCTTGTTTTATAGTTTGCTTGATTTTGCTTTTAATATGTGAAATAATTCACAAATTCATACATATTTCCTCATGCTAACTCTCTGGAGTCTGTAGAAAAAAAAACACCCCCACCCCTCCCAACACCAGTGTTGACAGTGTTGAAAAGACTTCTCTCTTGGTTAGGAGTGGTAGATTAATACTGCTGCAAATTAGTCTTGTCTACAAAAAACATTAAAAGCCTTTACAAAAACTTTTCATTCAGTGCTAAAGAAATGGCAATATAACAATGAAATATAATGCATATGCAGCATACATATTAATTTTTAATGCTTATGAAAATGAATATATATTTCTTCTTGGTATCACTTTCCTCAGACATCATCCAGGTGGAATTAGTTCCACACTTCATTCCTCGACATCCTTTACAAGCAGTAAAGCTTTTTTTCAGACTCATCTAAAGAAAGACATCATCTATGCAACAGATTGCTTCATCTGCCTCCACAAGTGTGAAAAACATTACATTAACCACAAGTGCTCTGCACCTTATTTTCAGGTTAATCAGCATGGTTGGGATTGGGAGGGACCTTAAAGATCATCTAGTTCCAACCCCCCTGCCATGGGCAGGGACACCTTCCACCAGCCCAGGTTGCTCAAAGCCTCATGCAGCCTGGCCTTGAACCCCTCCAGGGCATCCACAGCTTCTCTGGGCAACCTGGGCCAGTGCCCCACCACCCTCACAGTAAAGAATTTCTTCCTAATATCTCATCTAAATCTCCCCTCTTTCAGCTTAAAGCTGTTACCCCTCGTCCTGTCACTACACTAACTGATCAAGAGTGCCTCCCCCTCTCTCCCATAGCCCCCTCCAGGTACTGGAAGGCTGCTGTAAGGTCACTCCAGAGCCTTCTCTTCTCCAGGCTGAACAACCCCAACTCTCTCAGCCTGTCCTCATAGGGGAGGTGCTTTGGCCCTCTCATCACTTTTGTGACCCTCCTCTGGACTTCCTCCAATGGGTCCATATCTTTCCTATGTTGGAGACCCTTTTATTAAATCTTAAACAGATGTGTCAAAACCATGCAACTCTATCAAACTCCTCTCATACTATGGCAATCTGTTCACAACATAACTTTAAACATAAGGATGACGTATAGAATCTTCCCCTGGCCACATCATGTTATCTCATCACCTAATACTATATCCTAATATGTTCCTTTCTGTTATCTTTTTCAGCACGTTAAGTATCATTCAGACACAGTAGTCCAAATTTTTCCTGAGCTTTACAAATCTACACAACAAACACCACACTGGCATAATTTTAGCCAACACAATGCAAAATTAAAAGTTACAGCAATATGCATGTTTTGACACCCATCTCAAGTCACTTACATACTTCATTTGTGAACTGAGTCTCCAGAAAAAATTCTGTAGTAGAGGCCTACTGTCCTCAGAAAGGATAATGCATTGTTTTTTCTTGTTTCTAATTAGTAATTTAAGCATATGTTCAGCATTTAACTCTAAATGTTTGCCTTTTCCCCAAGCTCTAAGACAGCTGTCCAAGATGTGAATGCCAGAAAACATTTAAATATCAACATCTGTTGAATTATGTTAATTTAGTGTAATATAATTGGGCATGAGTTGGAATTGATCAAAAAGTATATGAATTACACAAAGGCAAATCCAAACCAATATCCTGGTGTACAAACAAGCCACCAAGGAACACTGAGGGAATAAAACCAAAAAATCCACTTGTGTTAAAAATGAAACAGCTAAAACCTACAGTTTTCTTCAACAAATGACATGATTCCACATTTTCAAGAAAGGAAATTAATATTCATACTCACGATATAAATTTTATATAAATTGAGATTATTTCTAAGTATTTTTGAAAAGCAAATTCCATTATTGTTTTATGTCAAGCAACACCTGTTAAAAATTAATAATACTCATGTGTGTGTATAGGTGAAATGTAGTTAGAAAATAAGTTGCAGTAATGGAATACCATCCTGTGACAGGACAATATTGTTTCAAAAATTCTAAAACAAATATTTTTTTTGTTTCTTCTTGATATTGTGACGACATTGTTGACATCCAAGAGATATGGGGCCTGACCCAACTCTGAAATGATTTGGGAAATATCTTTATGACTTGAACAATAAGCATGTGCTTGAACAGACACTTCCACAGGAAGACTCGACAGCTTACTTAGCTACACTATTTCTTACAGCTATTTCTAGACACATTTGTTCAATAAGTATGACATTCACTACATAAAGTCAGTGCAGGACAAATCTATTTTTGTTGAAAAGACTTTAAAAACCACATCCTACCTATATAGTTTTGAATTATGCTCATACAGAGTCAGGTTAAATGACTTCAAAGATTAGCACCATATGTAAAATCCTTTACTTCTAGAACAAGTACAGAGCAAGAACCAACACTATAAAAATCCACAAATATCTAATACAGTAACTTAGAAATGGAACAAGAAAAACATTTGATCAGGTTGGAAACACTCAATCTGTATATCATTTTCTTTCTTTACCTCTGTGCTGGGATGGTGAGCAAGCATGGCCAACTGGAATTAATTTGGTCCACTATTAGAGACCAATAATTTAACTAATGTAGGTAAACAGCCAGCACAATGGCTGTTTTGTCATCAGTCATTCAGACTGATCTGGAACAGTGATCCAGTAGCTTTTTGTTACCTCACAAACACTACGGTCAGTCCTCATCCGACTGCCTTCCAACTGATTCCAAGCAAAGGAGAGCTCTGCAGCTGGACCCCAGCATAATTATCCTTAGTCCCTTCTGCTTCCCCATTTTTAACACTATGCTTGAGAAACAACTTCTCAAACAATGTCTGGCCAAGCTAGTACAGTTATAATGCAGTCAATAATCTGATAAACAAAGGTATACTTGTGTGCAAGGTACGATGAGGAGGGAAAAAAAAATTACCAGAGCTAAGACTGAACATTAAGCAAATATTTCCTAACACTCTCTGTCCATTCCTCTTGGTAACTGTCATGCCACTCCATTAGGTAAAAGGGGCTTGAATGTGTGGGATGGAATGCAAAATTTGACTTTCTAATAACAAAGGAGAGCAGGTAAAAGAAAGTTAAAGAAACATTTACTTTTTTACTTGTCCTTTTTAGCTTCAAAATTCTTTAATAGCAAAAACTTCACTGATGTCCTCCTGCTCTACATTAATAATTAGTGATATTATAACTTCTACAAATATATAAATACGTTTGGCAAAACAAATTCACAAATCCAAAAAATGAGGAGGCTGAACAGCATCCTCTTCTTCCCTTTGGCTAGAGCAGTTATGGAACAGTAGTTTCCAGGTAGGCTGAAATGTATTATTGTAATAAATGATCACAGTTCAAAACATCAAGATTCTACCTAATTTGGAACAAACTACTCAAATTTTCTTCTAAACTCTTTCACTCCTTACACAAAACTACAGTCTGGATAGAAGTCAGTGTGCCTATGCCTCAGAATTTTAGTGGATGTGCATCAGTGGATGCTGCTTTGTGTATGTGAGGTTCAGGGGTCCCTCCAAGCTCAGTAGGAACTCAATGTAAAAACTGCACAAACTGTTTAATTTACAATAAGAACAGGAAAACAAACACAAAACGACCTTTTTTGATTGTGATGTTTCTTAACAGAAGTTAAACAGTTTGTGGAACTACAGTGCAAGTTAGCAGGCTCATCTCCTGCTCAGACCTTAAACAGCAGGAATGGTCTTCACATCTCTGAAGCCCAAATTAACTTCCTTTTTATGTCATTAGCATTTTAACAAGCAAGTTGAGACAAACAAAGCTTGAGCTTCAGAGTACAAACTCGAGCAAAAAAAGAAACAGAGTCTAATGCATTTGAGTGTGAGAAACAAGCATACCATGGGCTAAAATTCAGGTACTTGAAAGTGAGAAATTTGCTGTCAATTCATTCAGGGGAAAATTCAGTCCAGATGGTACATCAGGAGGATCCAGAAGTACCTGATTTCTGAAGGCTGTTTTTTTTATTATATATATTTTTTAAAATCAGGACTAATTGGCATCCTGTTAGTTAACATACTCGTGTATACCTGGAATTCAACTTTAAAAGACAAATTTTCAATATCATTAATGAGCTTATTTATGTACAATATTATAAAGGTGCATTAGATTTTAGTGCAATAACAAAATTTGGCTTGTGGTTTTGTATTTAATTAGTTTTGCATTAAAGATGCAATGAAACTGCTCAGGTCATAGGGGAAAAATGTATTTTCAAAACAGAGCATTGTCTCTTCAAAATTTCTGCTACTTTTGCAAATGTTCTCATGGAATTTGAGTTAAAATATGATACTTCTAAGACACTTAGTGACTAATGTTCATTTAATTAATACTTTAAATCTATCCATGAACCAATACTGAGGCTTGAAGATTTCCATAAAGTTAAAGCATGACATACTTGCTACAATTTGAAATAACCAAACTATTGTCACCCCGTTCCCCTCCCCTAAAGGAAAATCTTTTCAGGATCTTAAAAATAAGGTCATAATATAGAAAACTCAGTCAGGAATTGCTCTCTTCAAAATAGCACCATCTTTTATTCTTTCCAGAGAAGAAAAATACCAAACTGATGGAATAATGTTGTCCCCGAGGTTGAGGGCAAGGGAGGAAAGCAATGTGTCCTCAAACATTCACATAATTTAATCTGGAACTGCAAATATTATTAAGCACCAATCATAACAGTACAGTTACTGCTTCATGGCACTCCAAAGAGGAGATAAAACTGCTTAGTTGTTAATTTCTAATGATGTAAACACATTTGGATTTTAATGTTATATCTGACTCTCTGGCATTATTAGCTCTGGGGTTACAAGATATTAACTTACTACCTTTAATAATTTCACACTTGAACTAAAAGCCATGTTTAAATATTACTCTTTTAGAGTATTTCTGTTGGTAACACATGTTCATGTGACAGCAGAAGTGAATCACCTAGTAAAACAGCTATGCATTCCTTAGCTTTACCGCAGTGTAAGTATGTGCACATTTTCATGTGTAATTTTCAAAAACTGGTTGAATCTATCTCCTTTGGTACTGTAATTTCATTCTGCAAAAGCCACATTAAACAATTACAGTTCTTGTAATTAACCAGTAGTCTAATGTACAGTTTTCTTATCCCAATCCATTAACAGCTGCTCAAAAAATGTAGTAATTAATGGTTTCATTTATTTTTGGCAAACCTGCAACTCGACAAATAGTTTTGTATCTGCTGCAAATTAGGACTCTTTCCCAAACAACAGATGACACGGTGGGAAAGAGGGAGCAGGCAGAATCCTTGCACATCTTTGTCTCTTTAGAAGATCAAATAAAGAGCAGCTTTAATGCTATTTGTCACATCTGTGTAAAAAAGTACTGTGATCCATATCATCAGATGAAAATGAGTAAGTGCTGTACAAATGTACAAATGGGAGTTTCCCTTCCAAACTGGGAAGGGAAGAAAGTTGTATGTGTAACCAAAGCGATAATATACTTTTGAAAAGCTCTCATCAGATTTGCTGTCATTTTTCCCTCAGGAGTTTTCTTTAAATAATAATTAACAGACAATACTGTTAGTCATAAAAAGTAAAAAAGGCACATATTTAAACTGGATTGAGAACTTCTAGGGCAAGGAGAGAAAGAGTTGCAGAAAACATGGGGAAGTTATGACTAATGTTCTGGGCTTTGATTGACACATCACTATTTAGTAGCACCTAATGTACTGTTGTACTACTTCCAGCATGTGCTTTCCTGAAGGTCTCATTGAGGTGTGCAAAGACCCATATTGCAGTCTGTGTTATTCACCACAGCAGAAGACTTCAAAAGACTTCTTGCCAGCTTAAAATAGAGCAGTAACAGATGATCACTGGACAACTGGCAGAGAGTCCTTTCACATTATAGTAACAGCCGAGTAGGTGGCTCCTGTTGATTTCTGAAGCCATGTCAACATACCACCTCTACCTCCAGCTATGGTCTACTTTGCAACCACAAGGAGTGGCTAACTACTTCATACTAAGCTGCCGCTACACAGACTAGATTGTTAACACAGCATCAATTCGCTAGTTGAAATCTAACCTGTAAAATTCTGCTCTACCTTGAAATCACTTTTATAAGTATGACTCATCCTTCTTTCAAGACAGGACTGAGCCGCATAAGAACTATAAATATCTTTTTTTTTCCTTTTAAAGATCTCTGGGGGAGCATTTCAGTGTGGAAAGCCAACACAGAATTATCAAGATACAACAAAAAAATTGGTAAGCAGTAAAAATTCCGGCACTGTTTTCATTTCAGTTTCTCATTTCACGCATGTGTCACAAATTCTACTTACAGTACAGTAAGAAAAAATAAATATGTAGATAAAATTATTAATGATACTTAACAGGAACACACTGTTATGTATAAAGGAAATAATTACACAAATTTAACTCATTCAGTAGGCTGTCTTCCCAACCTGCAATTCTGTTGTTTCTAGATTACAGCATAAATTGACTAGTTACGGCATCGACTGTATGACCAAAGTCAAAATATTAAGTTGCTTAAGCATTATGGCTATTCTATCAAATGAGGATAAAAGTACCTCCTAACTTCATAAGGGTATTGTGAGGATTAATACATTAAATACCAAGAGACAGGCAGACAGTTGTATGATGGAGGTCCCCCATATATTTACCAATATAATCACGTGTTCAAATTCATGCTATAGCAACTCAGCAAAACACTGTTCAACACTGCCTCCATAGCTGACCAAATGAATCTCTTAGCCCTGGGGAATCTTCCTTAGGTACAACTTTGTAAGGTTTTGTAAAAATTAGGTGACTTAAGAAAACGTGTTCTACCTCATGACGGGAGCAGACAAACAATGAGTGCACGATCAGCTACAGCAGCTCAGCTGCCAAGCAGCAACTTGTTAACTTGCCATAACTCAATCATGTTCAATTGTTTGCCCACAGCCTCGGGCTACAGACAGACATTTGGTCTACTAACAACTGCGCCAGATGAAGACATTACTATCCCAAGCTATCTGTTATCACACATCTGCTGGAGATTATCATCTCCACAGCTCTGCTGGAGGAAGAAATAATGTGAGAACTCTATAATATGGTTTGTACAAAACCAGCCAATTTAATTTAAATAGGTGAATTGAGCTAACCAGGCTGGTTTTGCCCAAAGCATATTAAAAAGTGCAGACAAAATAAAGTTCTTTACTGGCAAAAGCATTGAGGAACAAAACAAGCTGTTGGAAGAATTAGCAACTTTAGGCAGCAAAGCTGGACTGGGGAGAGGACTGTTTCCGTCCTAATGCAAAGAGATAATGTAAACAGAGACATTTTTCAAGGCTATATAGGAGAAATAAATGCAGGTTCTAAACCAGTATTATTTAGTACTGTTAATATAATTTAAGTACTCTATGGGAAAAAGTACATATTTGTAGTTTGATATATATAAATATCTAGCTTATCTATAAAGGCAGCATAAATATACATATTTTTATGTGTCAAATACAGAATATCATAATACAATCTATCCAGGTCCTAAGTTTTGTGTTGCTAGACTGCCCCTCCTTACCATTTGTAAGTTAAGTAGGGATATCAACAGTTCCCAACAATCTCATTATCTTGCCACTAGTGTAAGCTGGTGTTAGTTTATATAGGATTGACTCATTGTTATTAATTTTGACAGAAGAAACCTAATACATGCAACCCAGTAGAGTGAAGCTCACCTAGAAAGCATTAGCACTACTCCACCACAGAGACAGCTGCAGACCACTGCCATGCCTAGAGCTCCACACCTTTCCGATGTGTTTACAGAGGGAATTATTCCACAAATCACTGATCCAATGTAATACATGTATTTACATATTGTCTGCATGCTGAGACAAGAACTGTGTTCAGTCATCCAAAAGGGGTAAAAAAAAACCCAACTAGGCAAGCACAGAAAAATGTGTATATACATATCTCGTACATATAAGGAAAACAGAGAAAATGTCTTCCAGTACAGCAAACAAAAAAATACAGTCCCACAAGATATAGTTATATGAAAACTATACAAAGAAAGACCCAGAGAAATGTAGTCTTGCAATAAAAGCAGGTTAAACTGTATTTTGGAGAAGTACAATAATTTTACAGAATTTTCAACACTTACCCACGGCTGCTGCTCTATCAATGCATTTAACAACAAACAGTAACACAATATAAGGTCACAGACATTACGTCTTGCATGCCTCATTTTAAGGGTTTACTCATCTGAACTACCTTGATGTGTGAACTGCAATAGCTTAACACATGCAAGAACAATTTTGAGTCAATTTGAGAAAGCTTCAGACTTTCAGCTGTGAGTAAACACCTGCATTCAACAGAAGATTTAACTGCACTTGCACGTAGTACACTGAAATAATTTACTACAATGTTACTTAACTCTAACTCAGCCTTGTGACATTTGATTGGTATAATTGCAGCTTAGTGGTTTTTAAAGTATTTGGGCACATGCAAAAATCTAAATGACAGATTTCCATTTTAAGATTTCATACACAGTAGTGAAGATGCATATTTGCAACTAAGGTGAGTTCACCATTTTATTAACTCTGTGAACAATATTTGCTACTGAACCAATAATTACTATAGGTACCTTGTTAAGCAGAAACATTTTCCTTCTCTGTAGTATCTGGTGAAACTAAGATTAAGCCTTTTGGTAGAAGTGATAATTTAAAATTAAGACATAACAAAATCATCCTTCAATATTAACTACAGATAAATCTGACATATGTCACTCTGCACCATGAATTTCATTTCTAAGGAACAAAATAACAGAGGAATTGTCTTGACTCGAATGAGGATAAGTACTATGAACATATGAGGAGATGTACTATGTATTTGTCATGTGTTGTTCCTATATATCTGAAAATCAATCTCTATTTTGGTTGCAACAGCTTTTGATAAAGAACACAAACTATAGGAAGAAAGTAGCCACCAGACACGTTATTGACCTAAGAGAAAAAATGTTTGCACATGCTGTAAATTAAATTCTTATTTGCAGCAGCTAAACTGTGGCAAGAACATTAAAATTTGTTCAACACACATCTTGTAAATAAGATCTATATGACTTGATGTTCCAAGTGAGCAGATGGTCTGTTAAAAATATCATTATCATAGAAGCTTGAGAACTTCTCTTCAAGTCACTTTAAAGAACTAACAGTAAAGTTTCTGTGGTAGTCAGAGAAAACAGTGGTTTTCTGAAAAAGCATAAATAACTATTTTGAAATAAGCTGACTCCATCTGGAGGAAAAAACATTTGAAAACAGACATAAAGATACCAGGAGATGTTAGGAGGAGACTTTGCTGTTTTTAAAGCCAGTCTTCAGTCTTGGATTTGCCACCTACTGCTCCTACTAACGCACTGCTGACTGGACATGAAGAGAGGTTGAAGATCACTTCAGGTATTTAATGCCATTTAAAAAAAAAATAAAAATCTGTTCTAACTGCTTGTGTAGGTTGCAATCACTTCACAAGAGCTTCACTGGCCAGAATAACAAACATGTAAGTTATGATTCAGAATTCCTCAGACACAGTTTTACATTGCTGCAGCTTAAAAAAAGATCCTAAAGTTACTTTAAATGTAATCTGTTTCTTACTGCTCAACTTTATACCCACTTCATACTCTGTTTTATGTAAGCAGCCCGATAGTAAGAATGCATTCTAAAATTCTGAGCAGAAATATGATTTAACGAGTGTGCTTGCTAGAATACATATGCAAAAAAGGTCAATTTTTTTTTTGTTTAATAGAAAAGGTTTAATAGACAAAGATAACCACCACTTCTGAAAATGAATGATCAGCACTTGCACAACCCATGGTTTAGAGCATGTAAACAGAACTTGAATACAATGAAACAGATTCATATTTAATATGCATATTTCTGAAAGAAGTATTGATCTCCCTTTCCAGGTATTCATCAAACCAGGTATTTAACAATATTAAAAACTTTTTCCAGGATGACCAAATACACACTAAAAGACAAGTGCCTGAAAGACAACTGTCTCACTCAAAGCCATAGTATTACATGACGATATTAATCTATTATAACTTTTTCAAAAAAGTAATTTAATAGTACATTGTCATCTTCACAGAACAACATAAAAATTGTGTACGATGTTGTGCATAGCAATGGAAACATTTATGTAGTTTCTAATTAAAAAAAATACTAGAATTGAAATAATTATTTGGCAGAATAAATTCACTAAGTCACATGTACATAAAAATCCCTCTAGGAACTGACTCCTAGATCAGTGCCCATCTATTCAGTGTTAAATTTTTTGTCTTTTGAGAGGGAGGAAAGAAGCTGGAGGACAGAAACAGATTTGTTTTTAATAAGTCTTCACAAGAAAATCCTTGTTGTCAGAATATGATTTGAGCTGTCTTCTTGATTTCAAAAGTATATGAGTAAAATGGTAATTTTATATGTTTTCAACACTTAACTTATGCCAGAAACACAAATCTTACTTTGGCATCCACTTAATTCTGATGTTTACTAAAGAGATTAAGCTTAGTAAGTGTAGTTGGAGATAGTCATCAATAAAGTTTAATACCCATATTTTAGGCAAATCACAAAAAAAACCCCAGAAGACCTCTGAAAATACCCTATAAGAATGGTGTCACTTCTTACATTAAAATTTGAGTTAAGAAATCAACACATTCACAAACAGTATTAATGATAGCTGCAGCATTAACTTACCTGCTAGCTGTTTTTACAGAGCTGCTCTTCTTGTGTCCTCTCTCCGATCGGTTGTCTCGCAAGAGCTGAAGCTGTTTAAAAAAAATGTTCAGAACAGTCTCACAAGCAATGCCTTTATTTGCTTTTTAGAGATGTTATCCTGACAGCACCATGCTTTCCTCTCTCAAGTAATCTTTCAATAGTTTTCACCCAACACTCAAAAGACATAGATATCTAACAGATTTTTACAAAATAGTTAATATTTCAAGATATGTCCACCAATTTAAAATTCCTAAATAACTGAATATGTAAAAATTAAAACATTCTCAAAGCATATTAAAAAGCCATGAAATTCACAGCTTCACAATTATCTGTACAATTTTACAATTTTCACAATTTCAATCTAAATTTTCAAAATTGTATAAAGAGTAGTGTTGGAGAACACCTAAATCACAAAAAAACCCATTCAGGTTGGCACTCATATTTAAGCAGTTATGAAACAGTTCTAAACTCTTCTAAGCCCCAGGAGCTGTTGTAATTGGAAAGCTGTAGAATCAACAAAAACATGGTACGAAAGCTTCTCATAATAGCGAGGAAGTAAGAACAAGGAAGGATTCATTTAACTGAAACAGTGCCTCAGCTTCTGGAACAAGTTCTGATTTACTCAATTTATTTTTAGGCAAACAAAGGAAGACTGTTCATTCAGACTATCTCCAGTACTCAGAAGTCTAGTTCCAGCATTATATTTGTCAGGATGTGTAAAGCATCAATAACAGTAAAAAACTACTGTCAAAAAGTTACACTAAAGAAATTAAAACTAGACCATATAAAAAAATGCAACTGTTTCTTGAAACTAATAATGTATTGAAGAAAGTATATAATGAAAAACTTTTTAGGTACTACAGGTAAATGGATCTAATATTGACAGCAAACACATTTAAAAGTCCACCGAAAATTACGAAATCCTGAACTTTATGTCTGGGCCAACCGCAGCGTAATGTTGTACACGAGCATGGACTCCAAAAAATGACATGTATCTGAAAAATTACACTTCATTATTTTTCCCCAACTCTATATAACCTGCTTCTTGTTTAAGGAATGCTCTTTGTCATTTCAACTATCTAGTTCTTAAATGCATTAAAAATAGCCCAGTTAGGTTTTTAAAAGCAGTTTGAAGGACACATAAAGGTAAAGCACCTTATTCTGATAAAATAATTCTTTCATTTTCTTATTGTCAACAAGTCAGAGCACTTACAATTCATATTTAAATGTAGCCACAATTTTTACCAGCATGACATTCAAACAATGTTTATCTATTTCATGATCAAGCTAAGGAGAATACTCTTACTGTTATTAATATTCTCTGGCTGATAAGTAAATTGTAGTTACAGCATGCACAAATACAGATCACCTGCCAGACTTTAAATTTGGCTAGTTAGACTTGTGTTCTGAGATAACAACTCCAACTCCAGAAATTAATTAAAAGCGAAAGTAGTAAACCCATGCAACCAATAGTCATACACAATGGATCTTTACAAATCAGGCTGTTAAATTGTCATAATTGCATTGCACCATGATTTCTTTAACTCATCTAAAAATTAACCATTATGTGCCAGTAGAGCCCATTACTATTTGATGATATTAGCTTTACTTCACAATNCAGAGTGCCTCCCCATCTCTCCTGTAGCCCCCTTCAGGTACTGGAAGGCTGCTGCTATTAAGTCTCCTCAGAGCCTTCTCTTCTCCAGGCTGAACAACCCCAACTCTCTCAGCCTGTCCTCATAGGGGAGGTACTCTAGCCCTCTGATTAATTTTGTGGCTCTCCTCTGGACTCTCTCCAACAGGTCCAGGTCTTTTTATGTTGGGGGCCCCACATCTGAAAACAGTACTCCAGGTGGGGTCTCATGAGACTGTAAGTTACAAAGACAGTGAATTTAAAATTAATTCAAATCAACCTGAGAAAAGATGAATTAATTTGTCATTATGTACCAGTAAAGCTGACATTTTTCATACTCTATGGCGAACAGATATTGCCAGTATGTATGATGTAGGTTAACATATTTCTCAGCATGGAAATTTCTGTACTGTTACAAGCTTAGAGTTTTTAAAGAAGTAAACAAAACATCTTCAGTTAACAACTCTGTTATGTGAGCCAACCAATATATTAAAAAAATCCAATTAAAAAAAAATCACTCAAACTCATCCTAATCTAGCAAATTTGACTACTTATAGCATCAAAATTTCAGGAATAGGATTAAAGACTAACCCAAGAGAGCTTCTTATGATTAATTAAGACGAAGCAAGCTCATATTTAAAATGCTCTTTTCAAAGTGTTTCTTCTTCTAGGAAACATGTTACAAAATAATGAGAGTTAAATGTGAATCATATAAAGCCATCTGTTTAGATGTTAAGTGTTAGCCTACTGTAAAATGTCAGAAGTTCACAATTTACAGCTGAAACCGCACTATATATTGTTCACTCTAGCAGTTTCAGGCAAGTAATGTAACTCTGAGCATGATGCAGAGCTGTTGATCCCTTTGTGAAGGGTACAGACACCCCTGTCCTGTGCAAAGTGCTTCTTGTGGGTGCAAGAGTGGGTGTCAAAGCCAACTGGACAAGGCTCTTGGTCAGGCTGGCAAGGCTCCCTGGAGCAGAAGCGTGGCAAGCAGTTGGTGGGAAGGAGCTAGGGGCAAGTAGGATGCTGTCCAGTTTCCAGTTTTGCCTCCAGAGAAAAGAAGATCCAAAGAGGCTGCGCCAGTGAGCGTGGCAGAAACTTGTGAGAGCTGCAGTTGACGGGATGAACCAATGGGCCTTCAACTGAAAACAGCCCCAAGGAAGAAAAATGGCATGCAAAGAAAAGCAAAAACCCCAGTGAGACTGCTCTCATCATCAGCAAGTACCCCAAATCCTGATGAGATGGCAAAACAGCTGCCTGAACAAGGTCCTTCCCCCTCAGAACCCAATGGAACCCCAAGCCAGCCTGGGCCCCCCCCTAGAACTTTCAGGCAATCTAGAACTTTCAAGCTATCTAGAACCTGCTCTAGAACCATGAAGGTTACCTGGAGCCTGATCCAGAACCAGCTCCTTTCGAAAAAACCCAACTCCACAATTCATACCTTCTTTAACTGCACCAACACCACCCCAGCTCTACAAACAACTGACTGGAAAGGACTCACTGCCTGTCAAAGGCTCTGAGAAGAGAAGCCCTTGGGGTGTCTCAAACATGTTGGTTTTAAAAAGGCAACAGGAAATCATCTTCTCTCCTGCTGACAAGAAGCCACCAAGAACAACGCACCAAAGGCTTTACTCCCTTCACCAACCAAGGACAAACTTTTGCTTTACAGGGTCAGTGCCTCCAGCATGAAGGCGCCAACAAAGAAAGTTGTTACCCTATTATCATCCTTATAGAAATGTATTCCTCTGTGTCTGAAGACAAGCTAAAGGAATAAGTGCTGTGTTGCTAATCAAATATTGAACATGTTTTCGCATTCCCTCAAGCATATCCCTAGGCTTGGACCTACTAGGGATTACATCATAGGGTCTCAGCAGACAAACTAGTAAGATATTTTCACCAATATCTGCACCATGATGGATATCTAACATTTCATTTTTTACTGCTATGGCTGTTTTAACCAATGAAATGCAGAAAAAATGAATTGAAGATATTCCTCCAAAAGCCTGCCCACTCTTGTCTGTCACTGTTGCGTATTTCTTGATTTTGTGAGTCAAATGCTTTCCAGCATTTTCAGAAACACAACATTTGGAGATACTACAATTAACAAAAACATTTAAAAAACCCTGCACTTTTCATTTAACCTGTTAAAATTCAAAGATACTTAACTGAAATTAAGTGACTAAAGATTTTTAATTAAGAGACTTTTCCAAACGCACTGTTGTTAATATGTTTCCTTACAAGAAAATATGAAGTCATACCTGGTTTGTTTATAATTTCTTAAAACATTAGCCCACTACCTCTGGAGTAGAGGTAGTTAAATTCCTTTATACATTTCAAGTAAACTGTTCTTGATCAAAGCAGCTCTTACCTGGCTATGTTCCTTCCTAGCCCCAGGGCTAAACCAGTGGCTATTGGGAAAAAAAGAAAAGACAGGTTTAACAATATAACTAACAAAGCACATGCTGTCATATGACCAGTCTGTGCGTGCTTTTAGGTATTTTATTGTCTGCCAGGAAAATATAGCCTTCGGCTATGCTTTATTTTAATAGGATATTTTTACTGAACTCTCTAAGTCTGTAACAGTTTTGAAAGAATGCATGACAAATGTCACTTCTGAGTAGCTATTGGCTTTATAGGTAATTATATTTTGTCAAGCGAGCTAAAATAATATATAAGTGATAATATTTTAATATACTATAATGTATATGCTATAAATAAAAGGAATTCTCTATTTAGTACTGAAGTGGTACTTATTAATGATTACAGCTGAAAAGATTTTTAAGTACTGTGGCCTACCTCGTAGTGTTAATGTATTGTTTCACAAACTGAGGTCTGAATTTGAATCCAAAATGAAATTCAAAGTCTATAAATTCAGTGGTTTCATATCTCCATATGATTGCACAATTGGCAGCCTTACTTCATTGAAAATTTGGACTAAGACACTGACATGCAGGGACAAGAACACACCCACAGTGTGACTTTTCCCTCAACAGCAGTAAAAGCATATTAATACTGCTTCACTTACACACTGTGATCACACAGAACTGAATTAACATCTGAATGTAGCTGTAGTAAGCATTAGAAAAACCTGGGGCAAATCTTGACACTTCCAAAATGAAAAGGAGAAGGAAAAAAACAATTAAAACAAGGGGGATCTGAAATTACATATAGTACCTACACACTACTCATGTGAGCAAGCAACAGGTTTTGGACAAAGGATAAAATCATTCCACCATTATAATATTGCACAAGAAGACCATCACATTATCTGCTGTTATGCTTTTAAGTTCCTCTAGAAATCTAACCACAGATTATAAACTTAACCCAAGTCATGCTTTTTCTGAAGTAGTTAAATTCAATACCATTTACTTTTTTTTTTTCCCCACAGCAGCGACATAATGACACTATTTTTTTTACTTTAATATACTGAGAAGAAGCAGATTCCATAGAATTATCTGGTCTAAATCACTCTTTTTAAAGTCACAAATCTGAAAGTTTTGTGCTTTTTTGGCACCCACTTTCTGTGAGTTTGCTGAGGAGCAGTCAACTCTCTCTCTCATTCTTGTATACAAGACCAGCTGTCACCAAAACCTGCATATTGCTAACTCCTTTTTCTACTTCTAAGGTGATTAAGGAAAAGAAATTGGAAATGACAAGAGAATGGCAGCAACAAAGTGAAAAGTATACTTTGAGATAAAAATTAGTAGACACATATTTTGGAGATGAAACATTTAGCAACTGCACCCAATAGTTCAAAACATGAGGAAAATGGAGATTTCATGCACATGCAACTTTGACGTCGGCAGTGGATGAAAAGAAGACCTATCACATTTGTGAATGACCCAACAAATAAGGTCACAAACATCCAGAAGCTGATGAAGATAAGAAATATAATGGGTTAGGTCTAAATTCCACATAGATGAGTGCCTCGTCTCTGAGCACTGTCAACAGCAAATGCTCAAGGAGGAGCAGCAAACTAGGGTGTCCTCTTCCACATATATTCTGCTGGTTTGTGGCAAACCAGTGGATTACAGACTAAATTATTAGTAAAATGTATTTCCATTGAAAAAATATATCAATTTGAATGTGTCTCATATTTAGACATTAAAAAAAGCTCTTCATAAAAAATAAGACCTCTTGTAATGAGAATGTGATATTTACAACATAGTTGTTTTATAATTTTGCCCATTCACTTAATTACAATATTATTTGTTTGCTTGTTCGTTAATAAAAACACATTTACAAAGCACTGAAGTTCACATTTCATTAAGAAACATAAAATGAATTACAAAAGATTATAAATATTATTATTAAAAAAACCCATTATTTAATGGAGTCAAGGGTCTCTTATTGCATCTTGTAGAGTTGTAAAATGTCGCTTTGGGATAGAGGCGCTACTGTAAAGCAAACAATAATAAGAAGTTATAACTCCCATCACTGATACTCACTCATGGTGAAGAGAATCCTGGGACAAGTGAACTGTTTTCCTGCTACTGCCTGCTCCTGGAGTTATCTAATGGAAAAAAACAGGAAAGAAGTCTTTGAATAATGGGGCAGCATATCCACACAGTATATTGTTTATTAAGAAAAACATATCGCAAATACTAAATACAAAATACAGAACACTAGATACAGTAAATTCAGTTAGCAATCTCTGCAATTTTTAAATGAAATCTGAGTGCAGAAAGTGCTATACAAGATTTCCCAAAATTCTTTAGGTGCAATTCTGACTGGATGTTAGACATCGGACACTGAGTTACTTCTGAAAAGTCCATGAAGTACTTTATCTCCGAAAAACGAAAGCTAGATCTTTTTAAAATCATATTCAACATACTATCCTTATACATGGATAATACAGCAGTAAATTTATTAAAAAAACCACTCCTAACCTTTGTGTCCCAACATAAACATTTTGAAATTCAAGTTGATGTGGGATAGAAAGCAAAGATCAAAGAATATTTACCACGCTGTACTGCAGTCCTTGCCAGTGCTTTATATGTACTGAAACCAAAAACGCATACTATGCTCGATTTAAGAATGATCTTAAGACTGAACCATAGCATATGCAGACTTTTCCAGATGATAATATTCTGGTATTGCTCAAGAATACATTCAAAGAGCTTTATTTTGATTTTAGAAGCTGCTTAATTTGTCTGCATGTGTAGATAGGTAAAAGCAGAAGAATAAGAGACCACCTGATGAAACTCAAGCTTGAAGAACCAGAGCAGAAGGCAAACTATTCCTGTTGGAAAGAATGTAGGAACAAATTTTCAGTTCCTTGGAGATAGTTTTATTGTCAGTAGATGACCAGAGGTGGGAATGAAGTCACATGTTCTGCCAGTTCTGAAAGGAGGACACAAAAACTCACTGGTAATACATTTACAACGCTCAGGCTTGACAAAAGTGCATAAGCAGAAGATTCACAGATGTAATCAGCCTACTGCTTATTAAAAAAACAATGTGCTCAACTTTTAAAGAAAAATATCCCTATTCATGTGGTGTCATGATGGAGAATAGCCAGGGCAGTCAGAGGTCCAAGTCTGGAAAATTTTCAAAGAATATCCACTGAGTAATTTGAAAGCTCTGTGTGGGTAAAATATTTGACCAAAATCTGTTTCTTTGACCTGAAGAATGACATCACTCAGGGCTGAACTGAGTAACCCTAAAGCATGGTCACTTTTCTGGCTGATGGTGATTGAAAAGAATTGGTAATACCCTACTGCAGAAAAATCTACGCAAACATACAAATCCCTAGCAGAGGAAATCACGGCAGCTACATGCAAGAAAAGTGCCTACCGCTTTACTCGCATTCGGAATTTACTGTTTTACTAGATGTATTGAGGCATTACATAGCCACAGCATAATAATAAAATAGTGACCAAATGTTACTTTTGCGATGTCGTAGCTCACCTAATAACAACAGCAAGAGATGTCAAGTCACAAAGACAGACCAAGAAATATGAACAAGTATTTTAATCTGCAATTAAAAATTTTAAGATTAATAACTAAACTGTTACTTTAACACTATAGAGAAACATGTAGCTCAGCTCTCGAGAGTTACATCCTGCATTAATCTCAAAATGAGGCTTTCATGCTATTCCAGTGGGTATTCCTGGAATATAGTAATCCATTTTCTACACTGTGGCTATAAGAAAAGCCGACTGTGCCTATGTCATGCTTTGTTAGAGGTTCATGATCACATTATCTCATGGTGGACCTGACACTTTTATTCAGTTTACAGTATGTTCTGTGTACAGGCAACTTATTTCCTTTGCCAGGGCTGCTGACAACCTTTTCCACACTATATTAATCTTGTTTACAGACTTTATCTTGGTACAAATATCAGAAAACTGAACTTTCTATCTCAGGGAGAAAATAAACAACATGTTGACAGAAGCAAAAGCTATTTTCTGGACTAAAATTGGTTGTTTACCTGTAGCCATGCTTATGGAAACAAGTTTAAGTTTCCAGCTTACTCAAAATACATAATCTGAAATTTAATAAGCACGGAAATTTCAAGAAAAATCACTTGATAAATTGCCAGTTTTAAAATAATATATAAACCGCAGAAGTATGTTTTTCCACTAATTTATACGAGAACAGGAACTTGTTTGGAATGTAGTTACAAATGATCAAAGTACACTGCTGAGGTTTCTCTTGCATACCCTGAAGAGCTTCACTTACCAAGCAGACACAGAATACTTATAAAACTGAACTCATAATGCATACATACAGATCTTTACATAAAACTGAATGCTCATTATTCTAAGATTCACAATATATTAATGCAAATGAATTCATATTCGAAAAAAAAATTATCTAGGGTGTAAAAAACCAAAACAAAACCTATTGCCCATCTTCATTCGTTAGATACATCTACTGCAAAGTTCTGCTGAATCTCCACAGAAGAGAGCCAACAGGTCCAGAAAGTGGCAACAGATTGTAGGACACTAAAACCAAAACAAATATGCTTTCAGCTATTCAGATTCTTTAGTAATGAAAAAAATATGCATAGTTATCTAGAATTGGTTTGGGTGATCAAGTTCCAGTGCACAAGAAGAAACGAGGGGTTAAAGCAAGTACTAGCTTTCTCTTGGAATACTAAGCACAAGAAACACTGAAATTTTGCACAACTAAGATTTTTTTATTTGAATGTGAGTGTGCATGTCTGAGCACACAGGTGTATCAAGGAACCAGAATTCCTGGGATGGGAGTGTTTAGAAAACTAACAGATCAGACCTGTGTTAAACTGTAAACTAAGCTCATTAATTAGTAGTGGCCACTTTGTAGTGGTCAATTCTTACACACTATTAAACATCCCCCTTATATACCTAAGTGTCAGCTTTTAACTCTTGTATGCTAAATTAGCTGTGAGTGCACAATATCACAGAGGTGATGCTACATAGTTAGCACTGATGGCTATGGTCCTTGATGGTTCTTAGCCACAGGGGTCAAGCTGACCAGGACTGAGCCACCTGAGAAAAAACATTGGAATTGAAGTGGACTTGTCTTCTTTCTCATCAAATTCTCCTTGCTTATGTCGTACATCTTTATATTACTGTTTCTTCCAAAAAAGTGAGGGAAGGTGTGCCTTCTCCCTTTTTTTTTTTCTTAACAAACACCTGAGCCATGGAAAGTTAAGTGCCATCTGAAAAAGCACATTTTGATAAAGCCCAACAAGTGCTGCAGACTACTTCTGCCACATGCTTTACAAGAAGAAAAAGGCAGCAATTTTTTTTTCCTAATAATACAACATAGCAGGAATACTTATATTAAAGAAAACTAATCAATTTAGTGAATCAATTTATACATCTCTTAATAAAATAAATATTATAGCACTGCTTTAATGTACATCATTACTTAACAATTGTTTACTTCTAATTTTAAGTATATTTTGATATTCAGTTACTGAACAGTCCACGGGAAATAACACATTTTTAAAGATACCTATAATACAGAGCTCCCAAGGATGGATGTGTTCCATATACAGTATTTTCTCAATACTTAAAATAATACAAGCTACCTTAAAATGCATACTCAACCATATCTCCTCTCTCTTATCTTTTCCCATGCTATCAAACAATCGAGAAAGTACACTTCCACTTTATGTTTAGCTCAGGAAACAGATTTTTGAAAAAATACAGACTATGTTTTCCATTACTGAAAAAAATGAATTTTTTAAAATAAGTAATTTTAAAATACCGGATGTTATATTTTAAATTGGATTTTATGCCAAATGCTCTGTAGCAAGTGCAGTGAAAAGACATTACTGAGCTCAGTTTTTACAGGCTGAGATTACCTTGCTATAATTTGGTGGACTTGGCAGTGTTAGGTTTATGGTTGGACTATCTTACAGGTAGAGTCTTACAGATTCTAGGAAAAGATCTTGCAGGTCTTTTCCTAGACCTAAATAGTTCTATGAGATGTTTAAAGAATCCACATAAATAATTACAGAAGTGTTTGACTCGAACGCTTAACTTTGCAGTCACAATGTGTCACATTCGTAGTATGCAAAACCAGAAAAATTTCAGCAAAATTTTGCTGAACACTAGTTACACAAATGAGATAACCACGTTTCTAAATGAAACAATAGGTCCTTTTTTCCACTGTGTGAATTAACTGTCATGATCAACTACAAATTAACACATGTAAAAATTAATTAAGTAAATATTTTAAATTCTAGAAGAAAATATACTTTTTTCTGGGTGCACATATGTATAGTATCTTTCCCTAAAAACACTTTATCGATGAACACATCCTGAGAAGTTCAGCAGCAAACCCAATTTTCTCAGGCAGGAGTTTCTGCAAAACAAGCTGTTGTCCAAAACAAAATGCAATTAAAATCAAATCCGTGTCAACAGGATCTTGCAGTAGAAATGACAGCATCACAATGGCACTTCCATACTTCACAGATCTGTAATTGCCAATTGATAGGAAATTAAATCAATCTATATCAAGGGAAGAAATTGAGAAAATATCTTCTCTACATTTTATTGCGCTGATTAAGATAATTTCTTATTAATCAACTTATTATCACTCATTTTATACTCCTTCCTTACTAGAAGCATTGGAAAGCACCTAGAATAAACAAAGCTCTGGATGTAAAATACATCTTTAAAAAAATCTAGATACAAATTCTTTGACTTGGAGCAATATATAAATCTAAGAAAATAAAAAGGGCTTTCACAGTATACATTACTGAATCATTGCCATAACCCCAGCTTGACATTACCATTACATTTGTATTCCCTGCACAAGCACACACTTGCTGAAGGGCCCAACCTGACCATCTCAGAGAAGCATCTCTAATGTACAGATTACCTTTAAGTGATGCTCAAACTCTGCAGAGTCTTCGTGAAGACATAGCCCACTGGCAGAATAGTTCTATGCCAGTTTCCTGCTATTCTAGTTGTAATTCTTTAAAACTGGCCTCTTACTAACAGTGTTGCAAAAAAAACCCAAAAAAAACCAAAAAAAAACCAATGGATAATTGCCATTCTGCTTGCAAAGTATGTGCAACCGATAAGGATAAAAAACCTCAAGAAAAATAGGTCAAAAGATATGGGTGTTAATCCTAAAGCAAAAATCTCCCTGTACGTTTTATTGTTTTCTCTTAATTAAAAAAAGAAAAAGAAACAAA
>VZTO01015893.1:0-12431 GCA_013400615.1 Syrrhaptes paradoxus | reverse complement strand
TAGGATGTTTGATACAGGGGATATCCGAAAGATCTTCTAATCGAAGTGTCTCGGGAATTTCAGTTTCTACTTCACAACCTTTTGCAAAGAACTGGAGAGTACCCACTAGTCTGTAAATTCCAGTACCACCAGTCTGCTCAGGAATCCTTTCGTCTGTACGCCAAGGTGCAAAGTGTACTTGTCGTAGAGTCTCTCCTGATGGTATCTGGAAAAACTTATATAATCTACTGCTTCTACTTATCTCTTCATCAGGATGATTCATTTACCCACTCTGGTTCTGCTTATCTTCATTCGGAGACTCCCAGGCTGGGAGGTTACAGTCCACTTTTCTGGGGACATGGGTCCTTTAACTCTGCTAGCATGAGTCCATCCCTTCTCCGCAGTTCGTACAGCTGTATCTGTGGTGAGTAAAACAACAAAAGGCCCTTCCCAACAAGGTGTTAGGGAAGTTTCTTTCCAGGTTTTAATAAGTACCTGGTCTCCAGGCTGGATTCTATGTATGGAAATATCCAAGGGAGGTCTTTGTACTACTAGGCCCTTTTTCCTTAACTCCTGTCTCCTCTTTGTGAGTTCTACAATGTATTCTGTTAAGATTTTATCCTCAACTTTGGGATGCTCTACTAATGGTCCAAAATCATATGGCATGCCATACAGCATTTCAAAGGGGGATATACCAGTATCCATTCTTGGCTGGGTTCTAATATGAAGCAAGGCTAATGGTAAACATTTAACCCAACTCATTTTTGTTTCTACCATGAGTTTGGTTAGGTGTTTCTTTATTTCCCCATCCATCCTTTCTACTTTTCCAGAGCTTTGCGGATGCCATGAAGTATGGTATTCCCATTTTGTACCAAATAACTCATGGTCTCTTTAACTATTTTATATGTAAAATGTGGGCCTCGGTCCGAGTCAATTACCGCAATTGTTCCATATCTTGGAATAATTTCTTCCAAGAGGGTCTTAATAACTATCTTTGCAGTAGCTTTCACCACTGGAAAAGTTTCTACAAAGTGCGTAAGGTGATCAACCAAGAATAATAGATACTGATATCTCCCAACCCTTGGCAACTCAGTGAAATCCACCTGTGTTTTCTCAAAGGGTTTTTTGGCTAACTCTCGACCTCCTTGAATTTTCTCCCTGAGGTGCCATTTATTTACTTTACGACACATTAAGCATCCCTCCAGAGTCCTTTTAGCCAATCCATATATCCCAACACAAGCATAATTTATTTCAAATTGATCTACTAAGGCTTGGGTTCCCCGATGGGTTCGGTGGTGTAACTTATTCAATACTCCTCGTGCTATTCCCTTTGGGAGAATTTCCCTACCGTCCGGTAGTAGCCACTTATCACCATCTCTTTTTGCACCAATTTGTTTTAACTTGTCCAATTCCTGGAGGGTGAAAGTTTATCAGTTCTTAATTTTTCAGGCTCAGATTCCTCTTCTAAAGTTTGGACCACTAACAATGATGCCCATTTCACCTCTGCATCAGCTAAGTTGTTTCCCCTTATAACTGGTGTTAGCCCCTTCTGATGCCCTTTCACATGGACTATGGCTATCCTTATTGGCCCTCTCAAGGCCTTCAAAACTTCCATAATTAATTTTTCATGGACCAATCCCTTCCCCTGGGTATTGATTAGGCCTCTTTCTTCCCAGATCTTTCCAAAGGTGTGTATCACTTGGAAGGTGTATTTTGAGTCTGTATAAATAGTTCCGATTTTATTCTTTAGGAGCTGTAATGCTCTCAGCATAGCATATAATTCACACGCCTGTGCTGACCATGCTTTATTCAATGGTCCTGACTCCTTTACCTGAAAGGTGTATCCATCTGTTATAGCATACCCAGATTTCCACTGCCCCTCAACTACCCATGAGGATCCATCTATAAATAACTTCTCTCCCTCATCCAGCTCTTCTTCTTCTAAATCTTCCCTTATCTTAGTTTGCAGGTTTATAAATTGGAGACAATAGTGTGTCAGGTTTTCCTCGGGTTCCCCATATAAAAACTGAGCTGGGTTCTGAAGTGATGTAGTTTCTAATTCTAATTTAGGGGAATTGATCAAAATCCCTTCATATTTTAATAATCGGCTGTCTGTAAGCCATTTATCAGCTCGTTGTTGCAGTACTCCTTGGATATTATGTGGAGTATATACTTTCAATTCACTTCCTAAAGTTACTTTTCCAACCTCTTCTACTAATAATGCTGTAGCTACAATTGCCTGCAAGCATGTGGGCCATCCACAGCTTACCGGATCCAGGATTTTTGAATAATATCCTACAGGTTTTCTCTGTCCTGCCCATCCCTGAGTTAGGACCCCATAGGCTGTCATGCTATCCATGTTAATAAACAGCTGGAAAGGTTTACGGATATTGGGTAGACTGAGGACGGGTGCTTCTGTCAGATCTCTCTTTATTTTCTCCCAGCGTTTCTCATCTTCAGAGGTCCATCTTACCAGCTCGTTCTTAGATAATTTTTCATACAAAAATTTCACTTTACTGCTATAGTTTTCTATCCACTGCCGGCAATATCCCAACAGTCCTAACATCTGCCTTATCTGCCTCTTATTAGTGGGAGCTGTTACAGACAAAATTCCTTTTACTCTTTCAGGGTCTAATTTCTTGTATCCTTTTATGAGCCAGTGCCCCAAATATTTGACCTCTTCTTCGGTAAACTGTAATTTGGATTTAGAAACTTTTAATCCCTTGAGGCCTAAAAAGTTCAACAATTTAATAGTTTTCCCCCTTACTTCCTCCTGACTTTTTCCAGCAATCAATAAATCATCCACATACTGTATTAAAATTAGCCCTTTACTCAATTCATAGGATTCCAGTAATTGTTCTAATGCTTGTCCAAACAAATTCGGGGATTCTGTAAATCCCTGAGGCAAAACAGTCCACCATAGTTGTTGTTTTCTGTGTGTTTTCAGGTCAAAATAGTCCCTACACTTTTCATCTAAGGGGCAAGCCCAGAAGGCATCTTTCAAATCTATAACGCTATACCATTTATAATCGGGACTTAATTGATTTAGTATAGTGTGCAGATTGGCTACCACCGGGAACTGGTTCGTTTGTTTACAGCCCTTAAATCTTGCACTAGGCGGTAAGACCCGTCTACCTTTTTTACAGGCAGTATGGGGGTCTTATGCGGGGACATGCAGGGTTCTAAAAGACTTTGTGCTAATAGTCTCTCAATTACTGTCTGCAACCCTTCTCTTCCTTCCTTGGAGATGGGGTACTGTTTTACCCAAATTGGCTGATCAGGATCCTTAATGGTGACCATGATAGGTTTGATATTTAACATTACCACTGATCCTGGGTTGTACCAGGTTTCTGGGTTAATTTTTGCTTCATCCTCGGCAGTCAGCACACACAATCTTACTTTTAATTTGTCCTGATCTACTTCTAAATTGATTCCTAATTCTACCATTAAGTCTCATCCTAAAAGATTATACTCTGCTTCTGGGACAAGCAAAAATGTTCCGACTCCATATTTATTTTGGGTTTCTATTGTCACATTTCTTACTAAAGGGACCTTAAAAGGCTCTCCTTTTGCACCAATCTCTTGGAGCTTTTCTTTTGATTCCATACACCCAGAGGGCAATCGTTGAACGATCTTTCTGCGCCTGAGTCCACTAGGAACTTGAACACTTCATGCTGGGGACCCAATTTTAATTTTATCATTAACCTCAGCAGTCCCCAGCAAATAGAGCCCCTGACCCCCCTAGTTTTCCTTAAAAACTTCCTCATCCTACATTCTTTTTTGGCAGTTCCTTTTTATGTGTCCCTTCTTGTGACAATAGAAACATTCTATGTCCCGTGGGCTTGATCTCCTATTTCCCGGTTCTGTTGGTCCCTTTCGGGAGTTCTCTCATCCCCAATCCCTTAGTTGCCCTTCTCTAACAGCTGTTACCAAGATCCTAGCTTGCTTTTTCTGGCTCTCCTCTTCCCTCCTTACGTACACCTTTTGTGCTTCTCGTAGCAATTCAGCTAATTCTCGATCTTGCCAGCCCTCTAACTTCTCTAATTTCTTTCTTATATCCGTCCGTGATTTGGCCACTAAGTGGGTTTTAAGCAAGGCCTGCCCCAATGGGCTATCAGGGTCCAGACCCGAATATAACTGCAAGCCTTTTCTTAATCTTTCTAACCACTCGGTGGGGGTCTCATCCTTCTTTTGTTGTTCATTAAAGGCTTTGTTAATGTTTTGTCCTCTAGGTACAGAGTCTCTGATTCCTTGAACTATCATATCTCGGAGATCTATCATATTGATTCTATGCGCTGGATTCTGGTTGTCCCAATTAGGCTGTAGTAAGGGCCACTTTTGATCTCCGGTAGGACCCTGTTGATATCTCTGGTCCCAGTGCCTCATGCCTGCCATTCTGATCATTCACCACTCCTCGCTCATAAACAGAATCCTCAGAATAGAGTCCAGCTCCTCCCAAGTGTAAATATTAGGGCCGAGGAACTGATCGAAATGTTCAGCTACCCCTAATGGGTCCTCTAATAAGTTTCCCATTTCCTTTTTAAATTCCCTCACATCCCCAGAGCTAAGGGGCACAGATACAAATCCAGCTCCAGGTTGGGGTCCTCCCATCGCTGTCTCTCTTAATGGGTATAACAGGTTTTCGCCCCTCCTTTCTCGAGTCTGGCTTCTAGTTACTCTTCGGGGAGGAGAAGGAGAAATTGTTTCCTCGTCAGACTCGGGTTCTCCGATCAATGGACATTCATGGGGGGCTGAGGGGGAGAAATTCTGCCCTGGATCTTGGGGTGGTTGGGAAGGTGGTATGTAAAGCGGAGGAGAAGCTGGGAATTCATCCCTATCCTTCTTTTTCTTATTATTTTTCTTTTCCTTTAACAGAAATAGATTTGCAGTCCAAGCTGTACTCAGGACCCACAGGAAGGCATATTCGCTCTCCTCCTTATTAAATGGTTGTTATATCATTTGCATATATACTTAACTGTTGACATATCCAGTCCTCAAAGGATCCATAAATGGGCCAATATAAACCCTTTCTTATCTCCTTCCCTCCCCATACTTCCATACAGTAAGGGACCATCTTTTCTCTAGATTTCTCTCTTTGGGAGGGAGAACTATCCCAATGCTGAATCATCAGACCTAACGGGCTGTCTTGGGGTATGTTGGGGAGCCCACCCCCACCCCGTATCTCCTGCATGGAACCAGAAGCCTTACTCTTCTTCTGGCCCATCTTCTGAGAGTGCCTTCTTTCACACAAAATTCACTCACTTCCCTCCGTTCGTGGCCCATGCCCTCGCGGACGATGGGAACCACACTACAAGGAGGTCCACACTCGCTTCGCTCGGTGGACTACTAAGTCCGGTGGACGTCTCAGTCACTCACACCCCGGGTACCCAATCCCCAACCAAACGGTATCGCATTATACAAACTCAGTCCAGAGTCTTCATTCGATCTTCGTTCACAAATATTACGGGGAATGGCCGTCTTGGGGTGTTACCGGGGAGTCCAATCCCCCACCCCGTATCCTTTTTGCTTTCTTATCTCAGTTCGGAAAATCCAGGTGAGCTATATTGAGATTCCCTTTGGAACCATCTGGAGATGGGGCGCCCTCCCAGAGTTGAATTCCGAGTCAGCTGTCTGGATCCGAGTCACTGCACCAAATTTGTTATAGATGAATTGACACACTTTAAGTCCCACTTAGATTAATTAAATGTTTATTAAGGTAGAAAAGCAAAACAGCGCGGGGTGGCCTGGGAGACGCAGCTCCACCAAGGCTCACAAAATTCAAGCAAGCTGAGCGACCCTTTTATCCTTACAGAGGTCAATTTCGGTGTCTTTGGTACGCCAATGCTTCACCACCGGGAAGCATTCACTGATGTCTCAAAAATCATTCTTGTTTCTCAAAATACAGCTGGAGGGTAATGAAACTGTGTTAGCTGATTTAATCTGCATTTTCCACATTCCTTGAAATAATTTCAATTTCTCAGACAGTAAGAAGGCTCTCCTGGAAAGAACAAATACCCCCTGTACTTCCTGATGGATCTTTTCTACCTTGAATAAAATCATTAAAATGTGACAGAGAGTGGCAGCCAGCACAAGAATGAAGCCTGGTCTCCAATTACATTAACTACTCCGAATCCTAGTTGAATGCAAGTACTTCATGTAACCCAGAGTTAAATTACCATCTTTTTAAAGATACTTTTCCCCCTATATTTCTTACTGACCAGCTGCAGTAGCTCTTTATTTGGCTTGCTGGGGTTTTATGCTCCTCATTCATAAGCCCTGATTCTACATACACATGCACACGCACACAAACACGTACACACATGAATACCTCTGCTGATGCGCATGGTACTCTCATCCCACGGTGCTGTGCAGGGATTTCACCAGACAGCAACGTACTTGCAAGGCATATACCGGAACAGCACATTTTTCTGTGAATCTAGCCCTGGAGCAGGAAGCTAGTTAGGTGTTTTCAAAATCTTAGTCATGTTGCTTGGTTACAACACACGATATTTAAGAACCTGGACACAATAGACCAAAGCAACCTGGTACGGGAAATAATCCAAAAAGAAAATACAGTCCAGCCTGCCACGGAACCCCTGTTCTGGACCAGACTAAATTCTACAGAAGATGGTATTTTTGCCATTAACTTCAATAAAACAAGGTTTTCATGTTACACCCTTGTTGACAATTCATGCAGTTTGAAAAGGAAACATGAAAACTCATTTCTGAAAAAAGGTTAATCTGCACATTGATTTGAAAATTCTGAAGTATGATGTCCTTCCCAATAACATCTGAAGGTTTTTGGTCCCAGTGTGTCAGGAGTACACCTTTTCTTCTGAACTGTCTTCTGCCATTAAGAAAGATGCCTGAGAATGATAATTCCATCTTGTAGTGCTAAACAAATACCAACAATAAGGAATCTAAGATCCTCAGTTTTGACAGCTTATTTTTCTAGCATTAATTTGCTAGGTTTTCCTTATGAAATATCAATATACTACACACTTAACAAGGATGTTCATAATCCTTGAAATATCGATACAAACCTCTGTCTGTTGCTATGATACTGCACTAATTTTGTATTCCCATTTAGGCTATAAGAACATTTGCTCTGTTGTTCACTACAGAAAAGGCCAGACAAAAATGGCTAGTTTTATTTCCTCTCCTATTTAAGAAGAACTTAAACCAACTCATTATACACCTCACCCTGACTTTTGTTAGAATTACAAGGCTGGAACATCATGTTGGAAATCAGCATTGGGTGTGCCAGCTTATTGTTCTTAACCTAGTTATTGTAATAGTGAAAAATAATTTTTAAAATCGCATGTAGGCTCATATGATAACAAATACATGTTAATAGGGAAACAGCCCAGAAATGGTTCATGATGGTTCTAATTTCCTCTTCCACCTGTGCTGAATCTTAAAATTAAAAGCAGCTGACAGAGGAGAGAGTTTTGGTGATGGCGGGTGTGAAGATTTTCTTGGAGATATTTTGTTGGTCTTGGACATTAGGAGGAAAAAATAATATGGGGAAAATGACTGGGAAGAGAACATAAAAAAGGGTCAGATAAGGTGCTGCTTTTCTTCTTCTTCTTCTTCTTCTTCTTCTTCTTTTCTTCTTCTTCTTCTTTTCTTCTTCTTCTTCTTCTTCTTCTTCTTCTTCTTCTTCTTCTTCTTCTTCTTCTTCTTCTCCTCCTTTTTTTTTACCATTTAATTTTGAGTTCTTGACCTCTGGTTTGAAGTAGGTTCTGGGACCAGCCCTCCTATAAATTAACCTGTATCTATTTTAAGGTAAGACGGACTGTTTTGCCCATTTCTGAGATGGTGATGGAGCTGTTTTAGCCTGACAATGTGTGTCTCCACCCATACAGTCTTCTATTCCTCCTGAGGAGGAAATGCGTAGAGGACCATCTACAGCTATGTGGTGTAGCTCTGGCTGTGCTGTACTTTACCTCCTTTTCTTCTTCAGTGGGGTAGTCTTGCCTCTTTTGCTTCTTTCTACAATTTGAGAAACTCTGGAGGGTGACAAGCAGTAAGCAAAATGGTTGTCCAGATCTCCACAGGAATGAGAAAGGTCTGAAAGGGGCTGTGGCCTTGGAGGGGAAAGAGGGAGTCTTGCCTTGTCACAGCATCTCAAACCCCTTTTTTCTTGCTTGTTGGCCCCATCTGTAGTTTCCTTAGAGCCCTACAGATCTTCCATCATGCTTTCTTACCTACAAGGGATCCCACCAGTTTCCTAGAAACCTGCTTCTCTACAAAAAATTGTCTGCATTGACGGAAAGGTTAGAGTTAGTTCTGGTCCTTAGCCAGAAGGGAAGCGGTGGTTTGGAGATAAGGGAGCGAAGGGCTAACAAGCATCACAGTGGAGAACAGAGAGGTCAAATCTGACCATGTAATTGCCCAGATTATATGGTGGGCATATGCAGCTCCAAATTCCCACCTGGACTGGGATTAATCCCTGAATTATATTGACAGGAGACATTGTGGGTACCTGTGATAAACCCATCTAGAGGAGATCTCATGGTGATTGTCAGAGCTCTTTGTGTAAACATAAAATTGAGTGTTTCTTCAATGAGAGTGCCAACCGGTACGCAGGAGGACACTTAAACTGCATAGGACATATTCCTGAGCAGTGAGGACTTCTGTAGGTGTAGCAGTGCAGCCACTTATGTATATGATCATACTTTCAGAACAAAGGTGCTGTTTAAAATGGGGACATTTATGATGTAACTATTCTGGCATAACAGTATTAGCAATGGGTTGTTACACTCGTCTGATTCTATGCCGCAATAAATGCACTAGTGAATTTTCCTGTGCAAACAAGCCTCATAGAGAAAAGTGCAGTATCTTTTGTTGTTCCCTGATGAAAGACCAAAATGTAAAAAGAACAGCGTGCACAGTCTGTCCTTTGAAAGGGAAAACAACAGTCCTGTGTCACCTCTTCCTCTCAGGCAGACACAAAAGACTTGAAGGCAAGCCTGTTGTATGACTGCTTTAGTGCTCGCTGCCCTTCATTTTAATTAACGCATAGCATTGAGGAGGAACTAAATCCTGTTCGTTTTACTCAAGCAAGTCATCCCATTGATTCGAATTCAGCTACCTGCAAGATTACCAACAGAAGGATTAAGACCTCAGTGTAGCAAATTAATTTCACTCTTTTTCAAATGCAAATAGTCATTTTTCGGTCGTCAGCTTGATTGTCTGTTGGTTATTTAGCACAATGAGGCCCTAATTCTCCCTGATTGTGTCTCCTAGGCTGCTCTGTGACACAAACATACTGAGTCTCCACAGAATAATTGGGATGGAAGTGGAATAATAGGTCCTTTAACAATTTTTTAAATATATATATGTTATATAAATATACCTCAAAGAAGACAAATAATTTCTTATGGGGATTTTGTTACATTAATTAGTTGAAACCCTGAGCTTCCAGTTTGCAATGTGGTTTTACACCTATTTGCCCTTTTAGGTAGACAAACTTTTGCTCACCTTTCTCCCCTACTGTGATGTTGAGGGAGAGATACTGACACTCGATTTGCAGCATGGGAAGTCTCACATTGTTTTAAAACTGATGCAACTAGCTTGTGAAACCATATTATAGCTGCTTTCATTAGAATGTCTTCACTGAGTTAAATAAATTCCTAAATGTTAACACAGACGTAACCAAGAACATATTTTGATGTGAAATGTCATTTAAATCTGTAACCTATAATTTTAACATACTTAATAGTTATTTTGGGTGGGGACAGCAGTGGCAGTTTATCGTTGTCTTTATTTAAATCATTTGAAAAATCCAGTACAAGAGATTGTTACTGTGTTTATCAGAAGTCTCATAGCATCTTGAAACTCTGCCAAATTATTCCTAATTTTATGATGCATATCTTTTCTTTACCTTTACAGCAATGCTGAATCTTTCCAGAGCTTCTGTTTGATCATTTATTTGATCTGCCACTAAAGCTAAGTTTTACATTTCTACTGAAAAAAAACCCAAAAACATTAAGAATTCTCACTAGGTCAATGTTATAACTTCTTTATTAAAAATATATATTTAAAATTGATGTTATGGATCACTGAAAAAGTGAAAGGAAAACAGTGATTTGTTGTATGGTTATATATCATTTAAAGAAGTACAATTTAGCAGAGCACTAATAAATGTTGAAAATGTTTTTAGAGAATATATAATCTGTCATCATTTAGAAAGTCTCAAAATTATCTTTTTAAATAACATACTCTATTTTAAGATAACATCCTCTATTTTAAGCACTTCTGGCTTTGTAGGTAGGATCACTGGATGAGTGACTACTGTCTACATTAAAATGTTCAGCCTTCTCAACCTATAAATTATTTCAAAAACAGAGCTCATTAGGAGTAGTGTATTTTGTGTAACTCTCAGAATCTGTAGGTGCTCTACTGAGTGCTTGGATGTCAGGCTTACAGCTGTGTTTGCCTGCTCTGATCCTCCAAAAGTCAGTACCCCAGGTATGTGCCACCTATGCCTACACAGTTCTGATTGAAGCCTAAGAACTCAAAAGTTGTTATGCTTGTCTGAATCAATACTTCAGGTCTTCTTTCTTGAAGGTCTAATGTTGTTGGGTTTTTTAATGCCTTGCCTGTACAACCCTCCTGGCTTTGGGCTTATTGTTGCATTGTCCTGATTTGGCAGTGAGACTCCTTTGCGGAAATGGAGACAGTGTTCCCCTAAGAAGATAATAATCTAGGATACCAAATACTCATCAAGTTTGATAAAAGAATGGGAAAGAAACAATAAATTATCTGACAACTCTGACTTTGCAGCAAGGAGGATCTTGGAGAAGATCCTTCAGCCTGGAAAAGAGAAGGCTCCAGGGGGACTTTACAGCAGCCTTCCAGTGCCTGAAGGGGGCCTGCAGGAGAGATGGGGAGGGACTTTTCACAAGGGCATGTAGCGACAGGATGAGGGGTAATGGATTTAAACCAGAAGAGGGCAGATTTAGACTAGATATTAGGAAGAAATTCTTTACTGTGAGGGTGGTGAGACACTGGAACAGGCTGCTTTGGGAAGCTGTGGATATCCCATCCCTGGAGGTGTTCAAGGCCAGGCTGGATGAGGCTTTGAGCAACCTGGTCAAGTGGTAGGTGCCCCTGCTCATAGCAGGGGGTTGGAACTTGATGATCTTTAAGGTCCTTTCCAACCCAAACCATTCTATGATCCTATGATCCTGGAAAAAATTATTGGTCAGTTACAAAATAAAAAATAAGATCTGGCTTTAAAAAGTTAGAAGGTCCTGTAAGTAGACATAACAAATATGATGAAACCTGGAGCTGAGTGCTGTATTTAACATATCAACCTTTAGAAGGGTTTGACTTAGTAAGACAGCAGATTAATAAGACACATATCAGACACTTGCTTTTACTCGTCAAAGAACTGGTTGGACTGAGGACAGGCAGCAGGTAACCATGGTTATTACAAGATCATGGTGCAGACAAAGTCTTGCAAATGGCGTAATACAGTTAAGTGAAAAATAAATTATCATCCTGTTGATATTTCATCAGGAATACCACAATGTCATAAATTGCTTGCTAAAACAATATCATCTTTCCTAGTAACTCTGTAAGATACCCAAACAAGTGTTTACTGTATTGCAATAAACATTTTACACTGTAAATTGGACATTAATTTAAATGGATTCATTCTTTAATTGTAAGATTGCTAGAATTCTGTCATGGCTCAGAGGATTTAAAAAGGTGCTGGGCTTAAATGATACTCAATATAGGCTCAGGCAACTGCTTTTGCAAATCTATTGCCAATCTGCACTACATTTGATAGTAACTAGAATTCTCTCTATTGCTTGTCTTGTGACCCACATAAAGGACATCTGACAGAGCCATGGAGGACACATTGGCCATGTTATCAAACCCTTAATGAGTATCACAAGCTCAGAAACCACAAAAAAGGCTCACAAGTGCCTTTTCAATAGAGAATAGAGCAGGAACAGGATTCAATACTGAGATCCTTCAGGGATGCTTCATTTAGCCCACAGCTCACCACCTCTGACAGCACTGTGGTACTCTGTTCAGCACAGGCGGTGTTGCTTTATAATAAATCATATGCATAAGTTTTTAGAAAGAGCTGGGATTTTGTGACTTCAACTGCTTCTCATACATAATGACAAAATATACTTGAAATACAATGGCAAAAAGCAATATTGTTCCTTTCAGAACGATGCTGAACTTTCACTTTGCATAAAATCATTTCCATAAAAAGGCCAGAGAAGATCAATTTAAGACTAATCTAGCCAAAGAAGTTAGATGTCTAAAAGTTATGTGAATAATTAAATGTCTCCTGAGAATTATCTTCATTGTCACTGTAAAGGGAGACAACTGAAGATGGTATTCAAAACAGCCAGAATGCTCAGCAGGCAAATGTCTAGACTTCACCAAAAGAAATCTGAAATCCCCCTCATAGAATCATAGAA
>VZTO01015892.1:21859-47732 GCA_013400615.1 Syrrhaptes paradoxus | reverse complement strand
TTCTTTACAGTGAGGGTGACAGAGCACTGGAACAGGCTGCCCAGAGAGGTTGTGGAGTCTCCTTCTCTGGAGACATTCAAAGCCCGCCTGGATGCGTTCCTGTGCGATCTGATCTAGGTGTTCCTGCTCTGGCAGGGGGATTGGACTAGATGATCTTTTGAGGTCCCTTCCAATCCCTAACATTCTGTGATTCTGTGATTCTGTGTGAAGTGGAGAACAGCTGCAAGGAGGCTGGGAATCGCTGTTGAAGGACAGGAGCCAACAAAGATGCAATGAAGCACAGATAGAGGGAGTGAAATTGACTTAAAATACAGTTAGGAAGGGAAAAAAATTTACAGCAGCTTTTCCAAAATTTCCACAATAAATAAGGACTGCATGTTCACTCTGGATTATTGTTCCCAGCATTCAGAAAAAAAATATTAATGGAGAATATAGCTTCTACAAATATAATTTCATGTGTTACTGTGTATTTGCTAATACTGATAGGTACTTGACTATAATGCATTTCACAGAATCACATTTCTTAGTCATTTATGTATTTTTCTGAAAACATATTATTTTAAGCATGTGACTTCAAGCTGAGGGTGTTTAAAACCAAATATCATTGTGTAAAAGATGTTAAACTGTGAAAATTATAATTAGAATAACTCAAGAGTCAGATTCAGACATCTATTATATGCTGCTGAACTTCAGGTATAATAGGGTCTGTCTCACGTTGATGCTAAAATAGAAATATTGTAAATGAAGTGGAAGAAAAATTATGACACAGGATCCAATGAGTTAAAGCTTTCAGAGCATCAGTCTAGCAGTCAGATATAATCTAACATGGCCAATAGATTCTCCTGAAGTGCTCCTTGCCATTACAAGGCAATTACTGAAAATAGGCAGACGAGGAGATGTTTTCAGCATCTTCCACAAAAGCAGACAAATGAGAAAACTAAAACTCGTGAGATGCTTTGGAGTTCTCTAAAGCAAAGGAGATCAACTCTAAGAGTGACTGAGAACTATTAGTGTCTGTGCTATCAATCATTTTTTTTTTCCTTTGAAAAAGTGAGCTGTAGGGCTGATGATGCTGGGAAGGAGCTCTTATTGAGTTGAAACAGCTGCTGGGGATAAATGAGGAGAAACATGTGTGTACACACAGGTCTCAACTTCTCCTTCATAACCTTTTTTCTTTTAATGTCTGAGATTTACTAATTGTATTGCAATTTCAGTTACAAACTCAGTCTTGGGCTTCACATTTACTACTGACGAATACTAGATTTACATTTATGTTTCAGGTAGAAGAGGTCACAGAAAATGACTCCTTAACTAAGTGCATCTGCTTTTGGTTACATTTTTTTTCTTATTTGTGATCATTGTTCAGATTTTCTGGAAAATGTTTTTCTTAGAAAAACATTACTCAGCAGTAGAAATTCACTCCTATCCTGGAATAGATATTTCGAGACTACTGGCCATTTCTAGGTCTTTTACTAGCTCAGTTAAAATGCTTCTAGTTCCTTTGACCGTAAGAGTTCAAGTTAAGAGTGTAAAACAACCACTGTGAGCAGAAGGAAATTGCCTTCCTCTATTTCCCTATGATATACAGAACTGCATGATTTAAAAGTGTGATAGGACATTTATAAGTGAGTCTGACCACTGCAGGAGTAGAATAACAAGTCAGATGGAGAAGAAAAACTGTTTTCATATACTGAGGCAGATGCAATATTTTCACAAAATTTCATAGTTTGCACAACTTGTTGAAATCCTGTAAGAGACTGAGAAGCACAGTCAGAACTTTGAATAAATTAGATGATATTATTTAGAAGCATTGCAAAAAAAATCTGAAATCTGTATATAAAGAGGCTTTGCGGATCAAGGCTTTGAAATAAGCTGGATTTGTAATAACAAGGTTTTAGAAAGCATCTAGTCTAGAAGAATGTACAGCTAAAATATTTCAAGGATGAAATTTTCCATAACAAAGAAAAGAAGCATTTCGTCTCTTGAATCATATTTAATTCTGAGCCCAAGGACATCACATTGACCAAAACTCTCCATAGATATAGGCAATTTGACATGATGGCCTAACTCTCAGACTTCTGATGAGGTTTACTTTTCTCAGAGAAATTACAGGACATGTGCCATCTTTGCTGGGCACTCTAATGAGTTTTTGGCACACAGGTGGAGGCAGTGCTGTTCATGCTTATCAAATAGAATGCTTTCTGTATTCAGGTCCTGTGAGACAGCCAGGTCTTGGCATGTAGTTCCTTGTTGTTCCTTCATAAGGAGAATACTAGAAAAGCAGGTCAGACTAACCTGCTTAGACTAGTATCATCTTTTATTTGGATAACAGTACAATTTCAGTTGGGGAAATACAATGGGAAAGGAGCAATATATGGTACAAAATCATAGCCTGAACGCACAGTTTACTAACTTCAAAAAGCTACCAGGGAATTCATTGAAAACTATGTTAATCTGAAGTAGAAGGAGTTACTATAGTTACTAATACAATAGTTACTAAATATAATTCTCACTATATAAAGTGCACGTTCTGGTATCCTGTAAGTTGAGCAGATAAAAGATCTTTAATTACGTTTGCCGTGGTAATAAGTGATTGGCTTCCTTTTGTATAGCTCCACTATAGACAGAGTATGTACCTAGCACTTTGAATGTTTTCAACAATTCAGCATCAGCCAGGAGAATTAGAGTTCTTGCTTCCTCTCCTTTTTTATTTAAAGGTTGGCAGTAATTTTTCATGTCAATGTCATGACTGATGTGGGTTAACTTTCACTAAAAATCTTCTAAAACATTTTGAGTAATGTTAAAAATTATGGCATGCAATACATCAAAATATTTTTCTAGGCTTCCTGCATAAGTAAATAAACACTAGGGAAATGTGGAAGGCATTCATAGTATTTTGTAAGCAAGTTTCAGACTGCATGTTGCAGGTTTATATGCTTCATATCTTACACTGTGATGTATGTTACATTTTATTAAAATACATTGTGGGTGGGGAATAGATGGTGTTCTACTACATTTGTGTATTTGCCCATGTCAATTTGAAATGGAGATCAATTCACTAGGAAACGTATCCAAGCATGGATTATGTAGCCTGTCTGTCAAGTGTAAATTTCCCAGGGAAATACTAATAGCAAATCCTCAATCTTAGGCCAAATGTCAAGGCTGTAACGTCCAGCTCTCTGAGTATGGAACATGGGATTACAAAAATATCTGCCATTGACAGGCAAATATTAAAGCCACTGATCTTCAGTGGTCAAGATCTGAATAGCACAGAAAATCCCTCTAAGACATAATTCCTAAAGATAAGTAGAATAAAACAAGATGAGGAACAGGTGAAACAGCAGTGTATATTCCTAAGAGAAAAAGAAAGAGGGACGTCTACTGTCACTACGTAATGTAGATTTAAAAAAACTCCGAAAATGGTAGGCAGGTCACTGGCTGGTGTACAGTGTGGAGCTCTCCTTTTTTTTTCTTTTACAGTTAGAGTCTTCCTATTCACCCTCATTAGCAGACCATTATAGAAACCTGTGGAACTGAAAACGTCTGCCCTTTTTTACCACATTTAGATAGGTCAGTGAGGTGCTCATGAGAGATATCTAGAATCCTACCTGTCTATTTTTCACATATCAAGAGCACAGGTCCCTAAGCAAGGCAGTGAGTTTATAGACTTGTGAATGCAGCTTGTACTGCAAGGGCAAACAAAATAGACTCTTGCTTTGAGTGAAGTGAGATTCTGAGAAGACCACAATATAGCTGCAGAAAAGATTCAGAGATGCTGTAAAACTGTCACAGATCACTATCAGGAAATGTCAGAACATCTCACCAATACAATCTTTACTCCTTCATATTTTTATTTCCACTTCAAACTTATGTTATGTGCTATCTAAACAAAAGGGATGAACTGTTCTCTGAAAGTATTTGTCTTTCTCCTAAGATAATTGCAATAGACAACTAGTTTAGATTAGACGTGTGATTTTATACCATCAAACATAGGTGAGTCCCACAGTTAATGCATATAGATAAATACAAATATTTAAAAAACATTTTAAGACTCTTTCAAATGCTGAGTAGGAGGTAGTCATCTTGGGAGGATATGCTTCAGTATTTCTGTGTGTTCAAAATTACCTAAGTGAACTATGTCTTGCAAAGCTGCATGGCATTGGGAGGGTAACAGAAAAATGACCGAGAGTGTTTGAAATGCTGCATTCAGTATCATGTATACTATTCTCTGCTGAGGTGCACAGTAAAGGAGCTAGACTCTCAGCAAGTATTTAATCTTTGCAAAAATTGTAGAATACCATCTACCAGAACTGTCAAAGCTCAAACTACATAGTTTCAGTATAATTTTTATTTTTCCAAATACTCCTAATGTATTTTCATTGCTGTCTTGAAATTAATCAGACAATGGCTTATTTATCTTTTAACTGTATAGTAACCACCAACAAGAAACTTTTCTGTATTTCCATGGCTTAAGGCACCCGTGGCCACAGAAGAAGATATACCCTTTCAACCAAGATGTTGTTTCCTAACCTGAAAGAAGACCAACATACTGCTGGCAATATATGAACCTTTTGTCCTACCAAGATATAGCTGTGCATAAATCTCAGAAAACTCTATTATTTAGCTTGTTGCAGCTCTATAAAAGAGTATGAATAATACAATATGCTCTTCTGTTACTTTTCTGGCAATCACATTGTTTTCTCTGTTCCTACATTTCTTAGCCATAAAGGAAGGTTTCAGAATTTTGTTCTTAGAACCTAGGCTAGAAATTATTTTTATGATCCGCTCCATTTGCATGCTGTCTCACATCTGTCAGTCCACTATGAGCAACTCAGAAACTTCTTCTGCATAAATTACAGTAAGCCTTATGGCAATTATTGCTATCTTTACTGATCCATGCAAACCCATTTCTTCTCTCATTCCAGAAAGCGCGAAGCCTCTTCTTTTTAGGGAGTTGTTGACCATATTAAGATTTTCAGCAAAATAGCTGTGCAAGTAGAAGTTAACCAGGCCCCAGAGAGGCCTGGTTAATTAGAAGTTTTTGCTACATGGCACAAGTGAGTGGATTGTGGGTAAGATACTACATGTAGATTTTTACCCAGAATGGACAATTTTACTTTCTATTAATTAGGGAATAAATTATAAAAATAAGGTTATCTGTTACACTGGAGTACAAGAAGGCCAAGTCCAAGAGTTGTTTTGGTATTGGACATTTTGTTAAGACATCTGCAAATGTAGGCTATTAAAATAATAATCAATCATTTTAATGATGTTAATACAGAAATGAACCAATAAGATAGGGGGCACGTGTTCAGGTATCGTTTAGGAAAATGAAGTTCTGAAGTAAATGAACTGGGGAGTAAAAAGGCGTGTTTAAAAGACAGACTTTTTGGTCTGCTTTTTGAAGATGGCATCTTTGGTTCCTGTTATTCATTTCGTCCTGACAAGTTGAAGGTTTTGTGATACCAGCCTGTTAAGAGGTTTTGCTTGTTTGTGTGTTTCTGTTAGTTTAGGAATGAAAAAGCTAGCTCAGGTCTTGTTAGACTTCTGCTGTGCACTTCTACAAAAAGGCAGGAATAATGTTTTTCTAATGCTGTCTTCAGAGGCACAAAATGAATAAAGGAGCAGGTTGCCCTGTCTTTATGAGACAGCTAGCAGGTTCTATCTTGATTTGTTGAAGGACTGTTCCCTCAGGATTGCTGTCATGGTCGTAAGCCACGTACTGGGCTGTACTTCAGTCGATTAAAAAACACATAAATAACGTTCGAATGCTACTTAAGACCATGCTCACTGTCTCCTCTGTATCTACCTATATGGAGCAGGCCAGTAGACACTAAATACCCATATAGCCAGTATTCAGCCTGTGAAAAAGCCATAGGACAAAATCATCTTTAGATACCAAATAACTGGCTGTGTAGGATGCTGGCTGTTCTTTTGGAAATGTATCTCAAAACTGTCCTCTTCCGTTTTGGTAGCAGCTGATAACGTATCTGTACAGTTTCTATATCTTTTTGTGTCTTCTGGATAACTGCTCTTACCTGAGCTCAGCCTGGACTCTCATAAATACCTCAGCTTCTCAGAACAGATCTTCACCACACTCTAGCCAAGGCTCTTCAAGGATGACCCATGGCCCAAAGCCATGCAACATATAAGCCAGTGGCCTAATGAATGAACAAACAGGAGATGGTTGTAGACAATTTCTAGCCTGCTCCCCTGTACACAGACCTCTGTTGAAATGGGGAAGGAATTGCAGGAACTGTGAGCTCAGAGCTGGGCTTTGTATTTTGGTCATTTAACTCTTCAGGACACCTCAGAAGGAGAATTGTTGTCATTTTTATGTTTTGATTTATATTGTTAAAAACTCTAGCTTTTTTCAGACTGAATTATTGCAATGAAAGTAAGCAACATCTGCAAAGTTTTGCTTAATTCATTCAGCCTTTGATCTATCTGAATTAAGGGATATTTCTTAAAGTAAGTACAAATAATCAAGGCACATAAATTGCAGTGGTGAGAGATGCTTACTTAAAGTAAGAGATGGAGGATCACTCTAACTTATCTTGTTTATCAGCTAGAAGTGATGACATTTTATGCTTGTCAATCACTGAGGACTGGTACAGTTAGCCTTGAAAACCCCACCACTTCATTCTGAATGCTTGTTTTTGCACTTCTGGGTCACAAATGTTATGAACAAAAATAAACCATTGTAATGGGACTTCCGGCCATTGTTTTTGGTCCTATCTAACACAAGAAAAGAAGCAATACTCGCATTTTTGTGAACAAGCAATATTATAATTTTATTCATGACAGTAAAGTCTAAATTGGTGTTGTATGTACCCAGTGAATATACTATGTACCTATGCAGTCAGGCAGTACGTGATTTAGACATTAAGGCTCTGATCTGAAATGTACTTGAATGTGTGTTTTGGTTTAATGTCAACTGGCAATAAGCACCACACCGCCGCTTGCTTACTACCCCCCAAGTGGGATGGGGGAGAGAGTTGAAAGGGTAAAAGTGAGAAAACTTGTAGGTTGAGATAAAGACAGCTTAATAGGTAGAGAAAAAGCTGTGCACACACGCAAAGCAAAGCAAAGCAATGAGTTCCTACATTACCTTCCATCAGCAGGCAGGTGTTCAGCCATCCCCAAGAAAGCAGGGCTCCATCACGAATAACGGTTACTTGGGAAGACAAATGCCATAACTCTGAATATCCCTCCTTCCTTCTTCTTCCCCCAGCTTTATATACTGAGCATGATGTCACATGGTATGAAATATCCCTTTGGTCAGTTGGGGTCAGCTGTCCCAGCTGTGTCCCCTCCCAACTTGTGCACCCCCATCCTACTTATAAGTGGGGTAGTGTGAGGAGCAGAAAAAGCCTTAACTCTGTGTGAGCACTGCTCAGCAGTAAGTAGAACATCCCTGTGTTATCAACAGTTTCCAGCACAAATCCAAAACATAGCCCCATACCAGCTACTATGAAGAAAATTAACTCTACCCCAGCCAAAATCAGCACAATATCTTTATGTCCTGTTGAGGTCAATGGATTATAAGCATATGCCTGCCTGATTTTGTACGTGAGAGTGTAGCAGATGAATGAAGCTAAACTGGAAATTTATTTTCTTTGGCCTGTATTTTTTAACATCCAGCCTGAAAAAGCATGTGACCTGGTTTTCAAAGATGCTGAGAAACTTCAAGGCAAAGTAGGACCTTGATGTTGTAAGGGGTGCCCCGTTTTATAGCTTTATATGTGAAGTATTACACACCTTTTGCCAGGGAGGCAGAGAAAGAATTAATTGTATAAAGTTTTTCATAAACACTGGGATACACAGGTAAAACAAACTTCATAAGAATAATGATTTTTTATTGATGACTAGTCTGAGTTGAAATTAATGTCTTCTATCTGCAAACAAGAAACAAATTAAAAAATAGAATAGAACATATTCAGTGAGTAGCAGATCTGATTGATACAGAAGATTTTATGAAAAGTTAAGATATGTAAAAGTCTTGAGAGCTTGAGATTCATCTGTTATTTTTAAAGGATTTTTAAACTGTTTTGAAAAGGATTTCTAAAGGATTTTTAGACGTATTTATAAAGGATAGAAAAAAATATTAAAATGCAAGAAGATATAATTAAGTGTAACAGAGCGAAGCTGTGCGGAGAAAAACTTAACCTGGACAGGCAGAACAAGAGTGTTAATTATAAAATGCACTAAATTTTTAGAAAGTTTCCCAAGAAACATAATAAAAGTCTCATTATTGACTGTGCAGAAGAATGCTTTCTGGTAACGTGTTCCTAGCAAAGCCTAATTTAGCTAATATAATGGTTTTTTTGAGTCCTATTTTGTAGTTTTTTGGATTAAGAAAATATTAGTAAAAACGTCAGATTTTTCTGAGTTACCTCTGCACAAAAAATTGAGATGATGTTAAGAAGTAAACAAGATGAGTACTGTATTTTTTTCAACTAAACTATACTGCCTAGTTCATAGTTTGGGGCACTCAATCTGGGTAAACAGCTATTTTCCATCAGTCCAAATCTTCCGGTCCATTGCTTCAGCAACCTGATGGAGATGTTTTTGTTTGTAACAGGTCAAAGCCATTGGATCAGAATGGAGGTTAGCTCTAACATTGAAAACATAGGTCCTAAAATATTGACAATTAGGATACCTAAATGAATACCTAAATGACAGCTATCAGCTTGATACATGGACAGTCTTCTGTTCCTCTTGGAATTGGACAACTCCGGGAATCAAAGATCAGAACTAAACTAGGACATATTCAATTTCTATTCAAGGCACTGAATATACTTTGAACTGTATTTATTTTGTTTTATGTGTTTGCTTTGCTGGGGAATGTGTTGCTAGCCAAGGCCTTAAATCTCTCTGGCACAAATTACAAGTTTTAAATAAATAATTGGCAAATAACTCTACAGGTACCAAACAGATTTCTACCTCTGCCTCCAAGAGTATAATGAACATAGCTGTAATGTAATTCCTGTTTTCTCTTTTCCCTGTTCTGATTTTGAAAGAGTAGAGAGCCCAGATGCAGTGCATAGTCAGAAAACACAGATGCTAGAAGTCCTCACAGGTCCCCAAAGGACCTGCTAAAGTACTTTCTAGCATCAGTTGTATTATATATCATCATAGGAAACACTTAACTAATCTTGGGAAGCGTATTTTATAAAGCCACAAGGTCCAAAGAACATACGCTTTTCAAATATATATCAATATCACAAGTGTATCAATATTATTCTGGTGACAGCATCAGAATTTACTGACAGCTAAATGGACCCAAACCATTTTTTTTTTTCAGTTGGTGGGGAACTGCTCAGCAACTGTAAAGATATTTCCTGGCCAGAATCTAATTCATCTTCTAAAGTGATTAAAAGGATTAAAATAATGCACTTACAAACTAAAAATATAATATAGGGTAAAACTTGTGCTCAAATGTAAAAAAAAAAACTCCTGTTGTTGATAATCTCTGAAGTTCCATCAAGGTCTAACCAAACTCATGGGACAGAATGTAGACAGTAAATGGATTATTTTACCAATAGGAATAAAGTGGTAAAATACAGAGCTCTTCAGCAATATAATAATTAATTATGTGTACAGCTTTCTACAGTGTACAACTAACAAGTGATTAATAATAAACTCTAATTTATCTAGAATCTTCTACAGAAATTTACCCTAAGGCTGTATGAAACTGTATTAATTTTGTTAAAAGTATTTATGTAGCAAGAGTTACATAATTAATTAGCATGTGAGCTTCCACCTTCAGCTAGCAGCAGAAATGCCAGCGCGATCGGTAGCAGGTGCCTGTATGTGATATATGTGATGCCATCATAGAATTTGGCAAGCGGTACTTAGGAAACTGTATAATGGATTAATATACTTTAGCCTAGGTTTTCAGATAGTGTAAACTGACCTTCCCTGCACAGTGTGGAGGGTGAGACCCAGCAGAGGTTGACAACTGCCAGAGCTGTTGCAGGGAGATGCCTCAAGTCAGCAGGTCCATCATGCAGCTGACCAGAGAACATGCATAGGAGACCCTGGGAACCCCGAGGGGGATAGCGAGGCACCCTGACTCCCCATCAAAGGGTTTATAATTCAGATTTCCCTGGCTTAGGGAAGGTCCCCTGCTCCCTCCTTGTTAGCCTCTGAAGAGAACTTGTGCCCTGTCTACACAGCTATTTGGGCTGTTCCTTCAGTAGTTGCTGGAGGTGGAGTCTGCCCAAGTCCATTTTACTCTGTAGTTCTAGTATTACAGCATGAGAATTCACCTCCTTTTTGGACGGCAGAAGCTGACAGAAAACATGTATCCTTTTATTCACAGTAACAGCCAGCATGACCTGGACATCTTTCACTGTCAGCAAGAATGAACTTTGCAGCCCACTTACTAATACATTCCCTCAGTACAATCTCAGTGAAAATTTACTGAAATGCAATGTTGCAGACATTTAAACAAATGTTTTTTAATTTTGTTGCGGTACCTGGATGTTATATTTAGTGGTATTTCAGTTATTTGTTATTTAATGCCAAACCTAATGGAAGTGTCCCGTTTTGCTCTCATAGGTGCATACAAGCTTTTCTCCACCAGTCTGTGAGGTTTGAGCAGGAACAACCGCTTGGATCTTCGCAGGCAAGAGTGCCATTTTCTAATACAAAGTATAAGATTTTATGCTCCTTCCCCATCTTTCTCATTATCTCTGTCCCTGTGAACAAAGAACATGACCCAAACCATCAATATATAAAAAGCAATATATAAAAGCTGAAGTAATGTAAGAAGCAGAAGTTTCTCTCTCTCACACATCATGTTCATTGTAGTGCAGGAAGTTCAGGATGGCCAACCCCAAATATTCAGAAAATGTAAGGCAACACCCAGGCATCACAAAATAGATTAAAAATAAGGTACCTATGTGTGTAATCAGAACTACATACACTCACATTTCAAATTATATAAAAACACATATTTGCTTACACATTTAATTTTTAATACACAGTTATTGTTAATAATTTTTTACTTTATAGGTGTAAATACAGATATATGTATACATGTATATAAGATTCCTCATATTTGTCTTTCACTTTTTCAATCTTCAGGCTACAGTTGCTAATAGTACACTAAGACTTGTAGACCTAAAAATATACTGAAGTAAACCATCAACAGTAAACAGTTCACAATTTGTTAGTGCTCTATTGTTCAACAGCTATACATCTATGGTGGAAAGAGTCTTCTATGTGAAATCAATGGATATCTAGATTTTTAAGATTTGGAGAGTTTCAGGTGTTTTTTTCCCCCATGCACAAAAAAAGTCAGACAGAAGAAGTTAGAAACCAAAATCCAAAACTCAAAAAATACGTACTTTGTTACTGTTATTTGTCCAACTCTGGTACTATATTAGTATGGAAAACTATTCCTTTCCCAGAGAGAAAACCCATTAGTATTTGTGAAATGTTTAGATATTGTGATAAGAAGGATCGTGTTAGTACTTAGACAGATGTATCTGCAACATCTGGCAGTAGATTTCACAGCCCAGTCAGAGGTCTGGCCTTGATGACTCTGTTTAATTATCTCTTGGCTAAGGAATGTGTGTCTTTCCCCCTTAACTCTCATAATCCTACCGAGATCCCGTCTGGGAAAAATATTGGGTAAATGAAAACTTAGCCCAGGGAGTTGATGAGATGAGGTAAATCTCAAGTTGACATATTCATGAATACTCAAAGTTTTAGCACATTTCTAGAATCTTTGGCAGAAGGACATCATTAATGTTTCAGAAGTTCTCCTGATCTCTCTTTATTGCTCTTTGGCCGGTGTACCTGCAGTTTTCCAGTGTAGCATTTTTTTTGATTACTGGAAGGAAGACAGTACCTCTTGCTGGTAGGGCACTTCTTTAATGAATTGCAAAATAAAGCAGAATATGACTGTGTAGGTAGCCTTAAACTTGGACATCAAAGTAGTACAACAATCAATCCTAGTAGTCATTCAACTCTCTCGAGCATTAACTTTATCATATTTTTAGATGTTCTGCTTTACTAATAGAGCATTTGTTACTATTAACTGTAGGTATAATATTATACCTTAGCTAAATCTATCAAGGAGTAACATTTAGGTTCTGACACATGAGAGTCCTGAAGAAAGTTAATTACCATGATTCATTTCTTCCTCATTTCTACTGGTTTGGTAATTCTCTCTACAATGTTATTTTTTACAATTGAGCAAATAACTCTCAAGAAACTCTCACCTAATCTAAGTAGTGCATTTGATTCCACCGAGAAGCATCCAAACTACAGAAGGATATTCCACAAAATACCATTGTATTAGATAGAACATATTTTTACACGAAAAGGGAAGTAAATGTTGGCACTTAAGGCACATACTTGATCTAAACAATGTTTTATATAGTTTTCTAGCATGGGCATGCTTTTCCTCAGTTATCTTCCCTATGATTTCTTGCAGTTTCCTTTGAGCACCTTTGAGCTACTATTCATTTCTAGCCATACAGAATTTTGAAGGTAAAATGTTTTGCTGAATTTTTATTAAAATCATGAACACTGAAACTGACCACTGCTTTTGGCAAATGGCACCTTGCATTTTTATGTCAAATGATCTGATTCAACATGACTGGCTTGACCTTTCTTCCAAGGATACTGGGTGGATTAATTTTTTAATACAATATTGATAGTGCAAAAATAACAATCCTCACTTGAATGTATTGTTTGTGTGTAGAATTTAAGCACAGAAATTCGAAAAGTTAGAGTAAGTCCTTTTGTAAAATATATCGTATTTTAAAGAAGTAGCCTAAAATTGCATAGCTGGAGAAAGGACAACTTCATTTTGGCTAGATGAAGCAAGATGGAATCATTGCTGATCAGAGCACCATTTATTCCCAAATCACAGTGGATTTCTCTGAAGGAAAATAGTCAGGTCTATTCCTCTATGAATACTTGTCCATTCTTTTACTACTGAGGACTAAATGTCTTAAATACTGAGTTGCAAAAGATTAATCTTACAATTACTGAGATCTTGATCTGACTGAATCTGAATTCTGTAGACATCTGAGACCAGTCATGCTGCCCTTGCCATTTAGAGTTCTTTCATTGTTTTCTATGGATCATTAGCAAAAGATTTACCCACAAGTGAACCTTAGTGAGAGTTCAGTAAGGAGTGGAGGGCTACATCCTTTTCTGGTATGAATCAAAACTCAATCATATTACATCCTTTTACACCTGCTAGCATTTTTAAATGTGCACTGTCATCAGAAGCTGGTGAATGTATAATCAGAAGATAAAAACAGGCTTCAATTTAGACAGAAAAGACCTCATCATTTTAACTTGATATGGACTGCCGCCTATGGTTTCATGCTTTACATATTGACTTGAAGAACCATCCATGTCAAAGAGCTTACCCTCATGCAGAGCACCAGCAGTCAGAACACCAGGAAAAATCAGGCTCTTAAAGCCTAATGCCTACAGAATGAAAGACTTCTTAATGATCTGCTAGATCAGTGACTAAAGAAATGACATAATGGCTCTTCTACTGTATGGATTCAGTGAAGGCACAGGAGATCATATACCACAGTAAATCAAATCAAGAAATATTTAAATACTGTTTAGTTCATAGATCAGTGATCTGGTAAACTGTAATGGAGTTTTCTGAGCCATTATGATCTGATGGAAAAAATGCAAGTTCTGTTCATCTATTAGAAAGCAAGAACCACAATGAAGCTGCAATGGTGTACTGTGTCAAAGCCAGTGTGGAATATTTTTAATTAACTATTCATCTGCTCATTAGTCAGGATTAATGCAGAAGGATCTATTAAGATCTACTGTCTCAAATAGTATGTCATGCCAGAAGTCTGTAAAGCCTGAAGATATATTACCCAGTCACAGTACCACATTATAGACTGACATAAAAATTACATCCTTAAAAAATAAAGCTGGCTCTGAGTAATGCTTGTGCAAGCAAATATCTTAAATCTTTTTTAAACTGCTGTTTTTCCCAGTTCTGTAATTAATCAGAAGAACATAATCTGAGATTTTTTTCCTGAGTCTCCTAACACAATCATGTCTATCAGTTTCTGTAACATCATTTAAGAAATCCCAGTTATACCAGCCTGAAATAATGCTTCATCATGTTTTGTCCTCATAACCCTGAAAATAAGAGTTCTAAAATCAAATTATTCAGAGAGATGAGTTTTTTGATATAAACACTGGAAACTTGGTCTGTTCAGCCTTAAGAAGGGATGGTGAAGGGTAGACCTTATTGCTGTCTTAGCCACCTGTAGTGGGAGATGTAGAGAAGACGGAGCCCAGCTCTTATTGTAGGTGCACTATGGCACAAGAGGCAATAGACACAAACTTCAACAAAATAAATTGCAATTAAATATAAATATTTTTTTTTCAGAAGGGTCATTAACTACTTGAGTAATTTGCCCAGAGGGGTTGAGGACTCTCCATCCTTGATGTTGAAGGCTTAACCAGACATGGGTTCTCAAACAGATCTAGCTGGCCCTGCTATGAGCAGGCATTGGGGCCTCTAGAGGCACCTTTCAAACTCCGTTCTGTTTCTGATTCCAAATTAGAAATCCAGACAATCTCTGCCTTGAAGTTTTCAAATTTCATATTAATATAAAAAATATCTAAAATCTTAAACAGACTAAGTACAAATATTTGTAAGTATTTGCAAGATAACATTTGTCTTCCATCTAAAAGCTCTTTGCTGAGCAACTCAGCTTTCATTTCTTAAATCTTTTTTCTACTTTAGCTACTGTATATAAATCTATAAGTACTTTTATGAATGTGTCTCCTCCCCATGCCACTTCAAAGGCCTTGAAAGTATGCTACTTTATTTTACAGTCTCAGATATTCCACAAAATGTAAGACACAACAATTTTCTTAAGAGGAAGCCTATGCATGTGTTCTATCTTCTGTCAATAAGTAGGTTGTGTGGCTGGAAAAAAATGGTTAGAGTGCTCTCTGTAATGAGCTGCGATGTACCTGTAACACAGGCTGTCTGAGAAGAAGCTAAATATTTCACTCAGAGTTTCCCTGTGTTTGTATTTTGGGACAAATTTTGAGAAGAAGATTTGCAAGTTAAGTGAACAAGTTCTGGGTATACATTAGTGTGGCCAAAAGGCATGGCTGAGACTTTATTGCTTTCACCAAAGGCAGAAAAATGTGTTAACATACTACAGGAGGGGGGAGATAGAGAAGACCCATATTAAAATTGAAATTTCACTGCCTATGATGTGTTTTTGGTCAATTCATGATCACCTGCATTTGGAGAACTTGATTCAAAACTTCAGTCATCTTTTGTTTATCTCAGCAGATTTTGGATCAAGTCATTCTTAATGGAGCAATAATCAGGAGGCAATTAAGCTTATTTATGCACTTCTTTTGAAGAAAGAACAAAAAATTAGAAACAGCATGTGTATGTAATAAGGAGACAAAATTATGTCATTTCAGTATGTCACCTGTCCAGATTTACCAACTGTTACTGATATAGCTGCAAACCTTGAGTACACTGAATCACGCAGAAGAATATTTATTGCAATAAAGACCTGTCATTTTGTATTTACAAATGTTCTGGCTATATTTGGAAATGATATCTAGGTGGATAGCACTGGAAAGCATGTGCTGAGTTCCTGATAAGTTATCTTGCACCTTTGAACACAATAAAAACATATTCCACTTTTCTCACACTGTTAAATGGCCTTACTTGCTGTATTATGAAGTAGAAAGTGCTTCTCTTTTCTTTTTTTCCCCAGAAAGACACATATCAGCGTTGAAAGACACATATCAGCATTGTCTTTCAGATCTGACTTTACAATTCATCTTAAACTGAATATTTTCTCACATTTAAATAACCCCCCCCAAATCTGATATCTGATACTAGTTCAACATGAGGCAATCAGCTAAGAATAACTGAAAATAATTACTCAAAGAGCAAGAAAAAAATCAATGAAATGACAAATCAGTCATGACATACCACAGTTATGATACACCTGTGACCTCAGCCTCACCTGCAGACCTCTGAGTACATATTCTTTCATATTTCTATACACTCAGTGAAATAGAGTTTTTCAGCAGGACAGCTAATGAGTCTTGGTGCAAGAATTGTGCCTAAAGCTTGCTATTTTTGTTGTCCAGTGAGGTGCATGACAAAAAGGAGGCCTTCACATTTCACCATTGTCCAGAGAAGGTGCAACCTCAAATCTAGGAAGGTGTTCCCAATGAAATGAGGTGTTTCCAATTGCAACTTGAAAACCTCCAGTGATGCAGACTTTACCACAGCACTGGAGAGCTTGTTCCAGTGAATGATTGTTCTTACTGTAACAAATTTATTTCTTATGTTGAGATGAAACCTCTTCTGGTGCAATTTCTACTCATTGCATCTTCTCTTCTCCATGTGGTTCCTTGTGAAAAGACAGCCTCTCTCCTCTTTGTAGCCAGCCTTGAAGTACTTGATGACGTCCCTCCTGAGCCTTCTCTTCTTCTGGGAGAAAAGACTTAACTCCTTCAGTCTTTCCTTATAGGGCAGGTTCTCCAGCCCTTTGATCATCTTCATGCCCTGATGTGATGTGGAAAGCCATAGGGGCAGTATGGCCAAGCTGGGGCCATGCGATGGATGTTCCCAGGGCCAAGCTGGGGGATCCTCAGGCTCTCTGCCTGCTGTCAGTCATTGGATTGGGTAAACAATGCACTGTTCTTGCTTGGCTTTTTAAAAAATCCCCCCAAACCTGAGCTGCCTGCTCCTGTTGCTTTTGCTCACCACCTACCCTTCTGGAGAGTGCTGTTACTGCTTTCACAGTGTTTGGAGGGTTGTTTGCACTTAAGGTACTCCTGTGCTTGTAAGTGAGCTGTGGCCTTAGTGGCCTTATCCTGTAGGGCTAGCAGAAGCTCATATGCCAACACCACAGTCAACTGAGCCTAATTTCTGGTAACTGCTGAGCCCTTCTTGGAGGGTAGCTCCATAATCTCACAGGATCCTTTATGTACAACCAGTTCCAGAAGCTGACCTTCTTGCCCATTGCCTACCAGATCAGTGGTAGATTTGGCCACCTCAGAGAGTAACGCCAACACAAAGGCTTGAGGAAACAGCTAAGGGAGCTTTGTGGTCAGAGGCAAAGCTGACACCCTAACATCATAGCCAATGACAGAAGGAGAGAAAATGTTGTTTTCTCTAGTGCAAGACTTACACAGCTCTGAGCTCAGTGAAGAGGAAAATATAGTCCAAAAGACAGGCAGAATGTTTCACATAAAATAGTCTCACTACTAAGGAAGTGAGAGGCGAGAGAAATTTTTTTGAAAGGAGAGGAAAAAGCTAGACGTTTATTCTATTCATCAAAGGAAAGAGGGAAGAAAATGAATCAGAAATCAAAGATGGAATATCATTGGTCTTGCTGACAAAGCAATCAGCAATCCCCTCAGAGCAAGTACAGGGGTTTGTTGAACAAAGCAAAGGAATTTAAAAGTCTTGAACAAAATAGGGTCTTTCCAGTTATAAAATTAGACATAATTTTAGAACAGCATTTTGATTTAGGAGCTGTAAAGAATTTCTGCATTAAAAACCTGTAAATCCCAATTTTGTGATGTACAGTTAATAATGACTTTGTCCAAAACCTCTCCAGCCTCCTTTGTAATTCTCTTAAGAAAGCATTAAATGAGGGCATTCTCACTTTAGTTGAAAATCAATGACACTTCAACGAAGCATGCATTTCCAAAATATTATGCCAGTGAGAGGTATGCAGTTCTGCAGCTAAGTCAAGAGGCCAGGACTTCATAAGTAATACTGCTGATTTAGTAGTGGAAATCTTGAAATAAATCACAATCAACAGCTTCAAAATTTTAGGTGCCATTTTTAGTCCCCTGGGAGTCTCATGGTAAACCCCTGGGGTTCCTCACTTCAGTTTGAATAATGCAATGCTCAATCAATACAAAGCAAAGCAGAATGATATTTAAGGTTTCTTGTTCTGAGATATTTTATATGGATGGGAGAAAAGAGTGTAAAAGGGCAATGTGGAGAAGAAGCAGGTATCCAGAGCTTTATATCTGACCATGCCTCTGGGTGACCATAGAAGCACAACCTGGCACTTCCATCTTGTGCAAACTTTCTGCTCCTGTTTCTGCTTCGTCTCTATAGATTGTTTGTACCACCATTAGAGCTGGCTGAAATTGCTTTCAGCTGGGGTGTTAGAAATAATGAGTAGGGGTGTACCTGTACTGGATGAAAAGAGATCCAAAAGGGGAAGAAAAGGTAATGTAAATATCAGAGTTAGCAACTACTGAATGCCTCACTTCCATCATAGGCAGAAAAGAAACAGAAACTGCAAAAATAAAACCAGAAATTTGTGTTCTCTGACACCACAAATCAGTTGTCGCCAATCTTTTCCTCTTCCAGCTCTTCCTTGCTGCCCACCAGCTCTCTCATATGGAAGTATATGGATTAATTTATTACTTCTACTACTTTCCAACTTTTGGCTGTAGTATGAAAGTCATCAGCTGAGACTGCTTCCATGAAGTGGCAAATTATCTACTGGTTAAAGCCAAGTTTCTGTTAAACATCTTGTTATCTTAGATACTAGTTATATAATCCCTTATCAGCAAAACTTTTTGTATGTTTGTAGTGTGTGTGCATGTGCACATGTGTGTGTTTAATAATAAGAAACTCACATTACAAAGGCCAAAAAGGAATTTCTAATGAGAAAGGATGTGCCTGTTTTTGGAGAAATTAATTGCTCCAGTGAATTGCAAAGATAAAGCAGAAGAAATTATCCAATAATTTGTCTGTTTTAATTAGAGATGGGCCTGAGCTGCTAAATTCTTCACCAGATCCAAATTATGAGGGCATCTGGAACTGGGCTTATGGTTTTGGCTCATAGAATTTCAGTCAGGCCAATATGAAGAGCAGATAAAAGCTAAGGGACCTGGTCCCCTGCCACAGCATACGAACAACTGCCATGGACTTTAAAGGCAGTTACTCAATCCTATGGCAGAAGATCAGGAGCCAATTGCTGGAAGATATTTTCCCTTTGGTCATAACACTGAAAACTATCCTATGACACAGAGACAACAGTAATTAATTACTTGCCTCCTGCGGTGGGAGAGCTGAGACCCACAGCTTTTCAAAACTAAATTTTACCACAGATACCTGGAAAGATCTCATTTTTTTTCAGTAAAATGAAGCTTTCACTCCCAAACTTTGTCTTTCAAAATTTTTCTTTACATCTCTCACTAATTGGTGGTGATGTTCAAAGGAAGGGAGAGAAGTGGTAATGCAACCATGAGCAGTACTCGAAGATTTTTGTGAATCCTTCTCACTAGTTGGCCTCGCATTTAGTAGTGGTATTTACTGAATACCAAAGTATGGCATGCAAGTGCATGGACACCTTGCATGATGGAGTCTGAACGATGTATTTTGGGTCTGGAAGATATAACTCTGTGTGTCTGCCATCGAGGGCCACATACTGACCCTGCAGACCAGGAGGCATATGGGAGCACACCACACCTTCCCTCCTAGCTCATGTGCTCCATTTCAGAGGAAATCAGGGCTTGCTGGAACTCACACCCAGATCTCTTATTAATGCGTTGTGATGATGTAGCCAAAGTAAACCACAGTTCAGGCACAGCTGTTTATGACTGAGCCTGAATTTCTGCCTAACAGACCATAAAACTTTATCAGTAGGTTCTGCTCAATCACACCTGTGACAGGAACTGGCCAGGTACCGTGGTGCAGGTAATCCTCTCCTGGTGTTTGTCATGATTACTAAGGCAATAACTAGAAGGCAGAAGGATTCAGAAGATACTGCATACAGATAACCTGATAGGCAAGGAAAACATAGCAGCAGGGGGCATGATGGCTGAGATGAGCATGCCTGAGGAGGAGCCCAGGAAGCAGAAATCTTCACCGGTGTTGGGGCAGTGGTTTGATGGAAGGTTTCAGTGGAATGGGAACATGCAGGTGAGAGGTTCCCCATTGCTCTAGCAACAAACAGAAGTGATGTTGAGAAAGATGCTTTGCAAGGTGGAAAGTAACCAACAGGTGAGAAATATCAGTCCAGCAGTGCCAGCAAATTGATAGTGACCTTCCAGGAAAGCTGCTGCCACCATCAAAGCATCTGGCTTGAGTCAGTCCTGCACAAACAACAGAAGGTGTAATCGCATCGCTGATTCTGGTTACCACAAGTTCAAAAAGAGTGAAAAAAGCACACTATAAACATGAACATATTCCTGCTAATTAAATAAAAACTAAAACAAAAACCAAAACAATTATCAAGGAAATGAAAGAAGCTAAAATCAGCCCAGACCCTATAAAGTCTGCGGAAAAAAGCAGCTAAAAACATGACTAAAGCAGACCTCAAAGCACAGGAGCCATCTGTGCCATGCAGGATCAGTAATAATGCAACTCCTAATAGCAACATGAATAATAAAAGTAAAACTCTCATGAGTTGCTACAGTTTTTTTCAGCAACAATAACAGATTTTTCTCTGTGGTCTCTGCTCTTTATGTACGGATCATTATAACTGTGCTTAACATTTACAAGGAGGATTCTCCTTTTTAGCTGTAACTTGAGGGCATATTTGCATTCAGTGGGTTAAATCTATCTCTGGGAGCACAGTGCTGTGCTCCAAGGATTTTCAGGAAGAATTCATCCCCCTGTAGTTGTGCAGCCCAAACTCCCACTGTTGTACCTTTTCTGTCAGGAATTCAGATCACAGTGGTTTCTAAGAGGGTATTAAGATGGGTATACCTGGCCTCTTGGATCCATCAAAGAAAGAACATCTCTCCTTCCCTTTCTTTGCATTCCTGAGTGCTCCAGAAATCCTCTTGCTCTTCTTTGGTGAACTGAAAAGTTCAAGAAACAAGCAATTGCAGTGGAAGCAACAGGACAACTGTTGCTTGATGGGGAAGTTTCAGTGGTTTTTTGGCCTTATTGATAGTAGTTGGAGCAAGAGCAGTGAAATGGAAAGGCTGCCTCAGCTAGAGTCTTTTGAGAAGTTCGGGTTTTCAGAAAGATGATAAAAATTGGGTGAGGATTCAGAAAAAGTGTTATAGAAAATGCTTCATAGTGTGAAAAATACTGCCTACTTAGAGAAAATTACAGTACACGTTTTATTCATCCTAGCAAAGAAGCCAAAGGAAAAGTTGATTAACAATGCCTGGAGAAGATATATGATACAGGAAGACCATTTAAATGTAGAGATAAAGGCACAGAAAAAAAACAAACAACCAAGTCTCAGGGGGTAGAAGCTGGCATCTCTGTGTTGTCTCTGTGTTATAAGAAGTTTGTGGAAGTGGAAAGAGATCTCACAGAAGGGCTTTGGTAATGGTAAATGCTGACCAAGTTCAGTGGAGCCTAAATAGCACTTTAAAAAAACACAACCATAATAATAATATGATCAGAGTTTTGTAAAACATGCATGACATTTATTCCAGATCTTAATGAAGGAAGTGCTGCAAGAGATTGACTGACTTAATCAGAAAGGCCTTTTCTATGATTTTGCTTTCCACTCTGTGAAAGTGAGCTGTGATAGCACTGTTTTTCTCACCTCTCTGTGAGGAGGAGGGAAGGGATGACAGAAAATGCCTGTTTCCAGGAAAGGAGAAATAGGAACATTCAGCAAAGACATATGGTGCAACAGGGAAAATAAAATTAATAATGAAGATCACAACTATTCAAGAGAAAAGGATTTTGAAAGCTGTTTTTCTCTTTCTGAAACAAAGTCCTGTGCACTCTTTGTTTCTTCAGACAGAAAATCTATTAAACAAATCTCACCTTTGACATTTATACTATGTTTTAACTTGCGTGTCTTTTGAGAATGCAGATGTCTAGGCCTGCTTGGTGCAGAAGAGAGCCGCTCTTCTGCGTGCAGTTTTCTACCTAGGTCCCCTGTGGGAGAAATACTGTTAATTTGAGGCAACAGCTTCCCAACTGAGATTGCCCACGAATGAATTCCTTGTGCCCCCATTACGTCTGTTCCCAGCTGGAGAGTCTTTCAGCAGATACACTGTGCCTTCACAATTCTCTGTTAGGTGAATTTTCTGCCACCATGTTAAGCATTGTGCAATATCCCCTGTGTAACATTGAGTGAAATGTAGAAACGATCAAGTCATCTGAAAGGATATGGGGAGGTTTTAATTTCCTGAAATAGACCTGCTGTTCAGGCAGTATTGCCTTCTGTATAATAGGAAGTTCAGGAATATCAATTTCTAAATTTGTCTATTCAAATTAGTCCATTACCATTAACGCCAACTCCATTGAAAAACCATGAGTCAGGCCGCCCCAAAACCATGAGAATTTAATGGTGTAGAAACATTGTCTCTTTTTCTTTGTCATCTGATTTTTTAAGCCATTTGGAGACAGGTTTTCAAGTTCTTCTTCACAACGGCAAGATTAGAAATTTACTTTTTTTTTTCCCCTCTCTATGGAAAGAAAGGTTTTCTTGTCATCGTATGAGTTCAGGAGCTGAGCCAATATAAAACTGCAGGAGCTGACAATACTGCCTGATGGTTTTTTTCAGGTGCTTCTGTCACTAAGAGATGCTGCATGCCATCACGACCAAGTCAATTGGTTAGACTGTCCAAGTGCCTGTGCACAGACGCTTAAGTGCACAGTCATCATCTCATATAAAAATAGAGCTGGAAAGAGCTTCCTCTGGTCCACCTCTTTGGTTACGGGTGAGATCTGCTAAATCTGTGCCATTCTTACTCAGCCTGTTCTTAAAGATCCCTGACAGTGGAAGCTCAATAATCTCCTCATTGCCTTATATTTAGAAAATAATTCCTAAATTGTAACTTGAGTCTTTGGTGTTGTAATTTAAGATCATCTCTTCTTAGTCTGTGAGATATCATGGAGAATTTATTCTTCCATTCCATTGTGCAACAGCCTTGTTAAGACTCCTGGCAAGTTTTCTTAAGTTTAATAACTCAGTCCTTCAATGTTATCTGTTAGATTGTGTTTTCTAGGGTTCTGCTCATTCAAGTTTCTCTGCTCTGAAAGTCTCTCTTCACTTCTTGCTGAAGCACAGCACCCAAATGCAGATGTGTTATTTTAACTAAGCTTAACTAGGACTAAGTAGGCAGGAAGGACCATTCCACATGTGTTACTGTTAGGTTTCTGTTTATGCATCCTAACACGGTATTAATCCTTTTCACATCAGCTTGGTATTGCTACTCATGTTCAGCTTGTAGCCCCCATGCCCTCTTGAATAGTTCCTGAACTGATCAACTGCTCTGATTCTTATATTATGCAGCTGCTCATTCCTACCTGCCATTAATACTTCACGCTTACTAAATAGCACTGTAAGTTTTTCAAACTAATTCTTCAATTTGTGAAAACCATCTTGTTTTCTAATTCTGTCCCTAAATGTGTGTGCAGTCTCTCCCAGCTTTGCATTAGCTGCAAATTTAATAAGCATATTCTCTATTTCATTGCCTGAATTGTTAGTGACTAAATAGAACAAAATCTAGAACAGACTGTTGCAGAACCTCATCTGGTAACTACTTTCTGGATAAAGTTCACTAGTCTAAGTTTTCACCCATGACATCATAGTTTCATTTAAGACTGTGTCTCCTTAGCAAAGCAACAACAAAAGCCTTTCTAAATCAAAACCTGCCACTCACATTTCTTCCTTATGTACCAGAAAAAGCACTTTTCAAGATTAGTGAACTGTTTTACGAATGTAGGTCACTACCATATTACTTTTTGAAGTTTAATAAATGTTTATAACCATCTGTAATTACCTTCATAAGATTCTTGTGTACTTCCAGAGAAAATGCCTTTACTGCATCCCAGATACATTTGCCTAGCTCTTACAGCTGCCAGTCTCTTCTTTGGCACCTAATTCTAAGTTACCCCCAGGAAATGTACTTACAGCCCGGAAGGCTAACTATGGCTTGAGCTGCATTAAAAAGGGGGTGGCTAGCAGGGAGAGGGAGGTGATTGTCCCTCTCTACTATGCTCTTGTGAGGCCCCACCTGGAGTACTGTGTCCAGGCCTGGGGTCCCCAGCACAGGAAGGACGTGGAGCTCTTGGAACAGGTCCAGAGGAGGGCCACAAAGATGATCAGAGGGCTGGAGCACCTCTCCTATGAAAAAAGGTTGAGGAAACCAGGCTTCTTCAGCTTGGAGAAGAGAAGGCTCTGGGGACACCTTATAGCGACCTTCCAGTACTTGAAGGGAGCCTATAAACAGGAGGGGGAGCCACTATTACAGGGGTTGATAGTGACAGGATGAGGGGGAATGGTTTTAAACTAAGAAAGGGGAGATTTAGGTTAGCTATTAGGAGGAAATTTTTCACTGTGAGGGTGGTGAGGCACTGGAACAGGTTGCCCAGAGAAGTTGTGGATGCCCCATCCCTGGAGGCGTTCAAGGCCAGGCTGGATGGAGCCCCAGGAAGGCTGCTCTAGTGGTTGGCAACCCTGCCCACAGCAGGGGGCTTGAAACTAGATGATCTTTAAGGTCCTTTTCAACCCAGGCCATTCTATGATTCTGTGATTCTATTAAAAAACATCAGCTATTTGAGCCTTTTCTCTCTTTCTGGCTTCTACCAGAATCTCTACAAGTAAGTTCACATACATTCACTTCAACATTTCAAACCTGTCTGAAGGAAGTAAGCAAGTCTAACCCTGGAACAGAATATTGCACAACTGATTAGAGTAGTTGCAGATGATCAACGTACTCAGAACAGCAAACTAACATTTGAACATGATTCTCAAACAATACTGTCAAATAATTTAAGAGGCTCTTGTTCCTTTAGAGCATACCCTTGTCAAATTACTCTTTTTGAAAGTTTTGTTGAGCTTCACTTGTACAATATTGCATAGCGAGTCTTACATTTCTTGAGGGGTCGTACACACAGAGAGCTGATGCATGATTTCACATGTGGCCTTTGTACCCTATATCCTGGTAGTGCAGGAGTTGATAACATGAAGGTCCATGCCCATTTCAGTGTAGGTTCAGGGATTCTGTTTATAACCCCTGCAGTAATTTACTTGTGGATCTGATCTGGGGAATGATCTGTAGTCTATCACTTGGGTAGACTGTTCCTTTAGTGGGAACCGCATTGAGGCAGTCCAACAGAAAATTATGTTAAAGACATTCTGTAGTGAGGGCTTCTAATTTGTACACAAGTCTGGGGAAGGGCACTGAATCAAGAAAACTTAATTTTGACAGTCCTAATATATAGTCTATTTTGGTTAACCAAAAGGAACACATACATTTTCTACATTAGAGAAATTTCCATTATTTTTCTTTCAGCCATGAAAATCGATTTTGATGTGATTACACTCAGAGGCTGCTTGATGTGCTTCTGACAGTACAAAATGGATAGAAACGGTGGGTGGTGTTGAATTGAGGATACTGTGGTTAGCTGAAATCTGTCACAAACTGAAAACAGTAAGATTAAAGCACACACCATTAATGTATCGAGCAGGAGAGTGAGCCTTAGGAAGAATGGTGATTACGATATTTTGATGTTGAAGATTGCAAAAGATTCAAAGAGCTTTCATCATCTTCTGTTTACTGTAATCACTGACATTTCTTGGACTGGAAGGAGGTCACCAGAACTCATCAGATGAAAGCAGCCCTTAATGGTAAAGCAATGGGCCTATGCCTAAGCATAGGTAGACATATGTAAAAAGAGGAACCATTATATTTGGAACTGTAGAAAACAATGAAGGTTTCATTCTGTTCACATTGATTACATTGGGCTCATGAGTGGCTTCATGGACACTGCTTTCATTTTTGAAATCAGAATTTCAGCGAGACCTAGACAGGCTGGAGATTTGGGCGGGGGAAAATCTCATGCAATTTAACAAGAGCAAGTGTAGAGTCTTGCATCTGGGCAAGAACAACACCAGGTTCCAGTATAAGTTGGGTA